>JAHZNH010001649.1:0-15879 GCA_027744355.1 Tyrannoseira gladiata | reverse complement strand
ATCCCAACAAAAACAAACAAATAGACAGAAAGCATACGTTTGTTTTGCATCCGAGCAGGCAAGATGATGCAACATACACATTAAGTACACATCGAATAAATTAATTACTCAATCGGTAAAATATTAAGACACACAATGTATTATACTGAATATTTAAAGTATTGGTGCTGGTATTGTATCGAATTGATTGAACCGGTTAAGTACGTCAACACAGTACCAAGTACAGAGATTTTGATTGATATGATCCGAGAAGATTCTCACGAATCGTGAGTCACGATGATGCGTTCTGCCGTCTCTGAAACTCTGGCTTCAGAAGAAATAGATACGAGGACAACGAAAATCATATGGAGCGTTTAACTCATGCGCTGGAAACAGAAAAGTTCAATAGTTCACGCATTCTAATTCTTCCGTTGTTTTGATAAAAAACTGTTCGAGTTACGTGTCGTTAACTTGTGTTGTAGTGAAAGAACATAAAATAAGTACTTATGAAGATCAAGAACAACCAACCAACGTATAAATAAGTTTTGTCATCAGATGGAGACTATTTTTCCAGCATGTAAACGGTAAGTACATATATTTTGTTTTTCAAAGGGGTACTACATACTTAACACATAATTCACGTTTAGTGATATAATTATTGTTCAAGTCTATGGCAATATGCAAATTTTATTACGGTTTGGACGGTGCTACTTGATCATTACGATAGCAATTACGGGAAGAAAAAAAAGCGCACTATAAGTATCACTATTATTGCCATCACCATCATCATCATTGCAATAAAATGAGGGAGAAAAGCAAGCTGACTTAAATGGCAGAAGATACCACTGACTGAATGAATGAACTAAACATTCTCTGGGGTTTGGCGTCCATATTACAATTTTTTGCGGGCTGGGGGCTGGGTGCAGTGGCTTTCTAGAAATCGCAATCACTACATGGCACGGCAGGAGTGAGCCAGTACAAGTGAAGCGGGGGAAAGGCGAAAATGAGGGACGACTTTTCCATTGGCATGAGTTGCAATAAAGTACGAAATTAACTAGTGAACCGAAGAAGCACTAGCTAGTGTCTCGGAGAAAGCATGTCACACAAATAAGGCAAACAAACACACTAACAAATTCCCCATTATTGCCAATGAATGTGCAGTTTCATGTAACTTCGCACATTACAGCGGGAAAATGGGCAAAAGGTTAGAACAAGTTTCTACGGCTCGAATCGAGAGAGCCACCTAAATTGGCCAAACAAAATTGTACGCTGCATTACGAAAATTATTTCCAGTCAAGTCAGGGAAGTTTCTTTTGAAAACGGCTGCTGCAGATTCTCAGTAGAGCAAGTGGTAAAAGATCTAGTCTGCTGCTGCTGTCTATGTGTTCTAAACAAATGTGCGCATCTTGTCGTTTACCTCGCTCATTTAAAAAAGGAATGTGTTCTAGGTTGTTGGGAAAATCTGAAAAATTGCATATAATTGGCGTGGTGATATTAATTTGCTGAAGTAAGGAATTTTCAGCGTGTCCCGTCTCCAGTCAAGATTATGGATTGAAAACCTGGCTCGAGTGAGTGAATGAGTGTGTTATATAGAATGGGCGCTTGGTCGTTGTTCGCTAAGGAAAATGCCTCTCAAAATCGATACTGTGAGCAAAGGCTTTTTGCTCAGCTACAAATTTGTCATTAGCGTGACTTAAAAAATGTATGAGGATGCCCCCGGCTTTTCACATTTTCCAAATTATGCTTTCATCTCGTCTTGCCATGACTTCGTCAGTGAGCATTAGTACTTACAGAGAGCCACATAGTTCATAAAACTGTGGATTTATTAATACATGTAGTTTTTTAATCTTGTCGACGACGCGTATGATGAGTTTAGCGCGTGGCAGGTAAAAGACTTGATCCTTGAACCCTGATTTGACAGAGTAAAGAAGCCTTTCAAAGCTGATAAGCGCTTACACAAACAAACAAGTCAGTTGTTTGCACTTAAGTTTCCAAGCAGAAAAAATATATAATATATAGCACGAGACTGCAAGAATATACTTAATTATTGTAGTTATTACTATTTTATTAGTTACATGATTATAGCCAGTAATTAAATTTGCGCACAAATTAACTTCTCTCTCTTTCCAACTTGAATAAGTATAAGTTTAAAACAAAAGCTATATATGTATGCACGTATTAAAACACACATCTCCTGGGCAAAGTAAACAAGTATTGTATACATACATTTGGTGACCAAAAAGAATCGTAATCACGTATCCTAAAGAAATGATAAACATAAAAAAATGCATAAAATTAAATCCTTTCTCTTCGTACCAGTTTTAACACAAGATAACACTAAGACGCAGCGAACAAAGACAGTAAGTACAAACAAACAGTGTTTTTGTGTATGTATTTTCTCGAGCTTTTGTTTAGTTGTCACCCAATCCGACTCGTTCTTCTTCGGGGGAACGGCGAACCTTTAATGAGTGCTTGTTGGTTTCAATGTCTTGTGTGGATCATTTTGAACTGAAATGATTAAGAAGCTACAGAGTTTCCAGTTAACTAAAATGTAATGCAGAGCGATGTACAAACCTAAGGTGAAAGTGGGAGACAATCTAACAAAGTGAAAGCAAAGCAATTAGATCTACTTATAGCATTCTGCTAGAAGCGATGGAAGATAGTTTTTGATACTCTACAAATTTTAATCAGTAAATGGTGTGTCAGGTCGCAAAATACTTACGTACACAACAACAACAATACATACATGTCGGAAGCTTACATCACTGAAAAAAATCTCAAGTCAGAATAAGAAAAAGATTCATCACAGCAGGTTCGCATACCCCGAGCAGAGCAGTGTTACAGGGGTTACTAGTTTACGTCTTCATAAACATCCGTATCACCGACACATGCGACGCCCCTTTTTACGCAAGATTCAAATCTGAGGCGGAGGTTGCTTCTTATTAAAAGTGGTCCAGTAATAAGATGAGTGAGAGAGGTAATAAGTATTTCTTGTGTGAATCAGATACAACGGAGGGCTGTTTTTCAAAATTAGGAATTTTTTTATCATGTTGCAAAATAAATTTTCTAGAAGGAAATGATCAGATCAAGGGGTACGATACGACAGGATAGGGATAGTATAATTATCGGATTATTTACAAAGTAAGTATCTAGCCAAAAGTAAGAAAAAATCGTCTAAGAGGTTTTTCAACATCATTATCGTATCATTCAAGAAAGGAAAAAAGTGCAACTTGGAGATATAAATATAGCCTCACCCTTGACGGATTGATTTCCGTAAGCAAAAGAATATTCTTGACGTATGCAAAAAATCTCTGCTATTTCTAGTCAGGTTTTAATTGAGTGATTTAGTCAAATGAGGAAAATCAGCTCGTACACATTTTTCATACACGATTTATCAACATGCCATACTCAGGCAAAGGATAGAGTGTATTTTGCAAGGGCAAACTTCTGAGCAAGTTAGGTTACTTTTTTGCAATTTTTCTCGCAGGAATTGAGATACAGGAATCTTCTATCGATTGTCAGGTACTATAAATTTTTTTTTCTTTTCAAAACCTACTGCGTTAGGGGCCAGCTTATTATCGTTATTTTTGGTTAATAGATGTTGACGTACTAATCAACCACTAAAAAAGGGCTTAGTCCTATTAATGGTATCTTGAACTGATTTGATTGAAGCTAATTACTTGTATGAGCTTCCTCCTATGTAGTGCTTCTAGAACTGACATTTTTGTCATTTCATTTGCTACAGAGAATTACAACTGTGAATCTAATTTTTCAGAAGAAAATTTCCGTTGTAAGTATTTCTACACAGTCGAATTGATTGACTGATTGAGTATTTTAACAGGCTAATTATTTCAGGGAGTAGTTTGGTAGGGCCAACGACGGCGTGTTCTATTTTGGCTAACTACAGTCTCCATATCTGGACTTTATTCTCTAGTTCTAATTCTGGCAAGATGGGGGAGGTCAGGGTCATGGTGCTAATTCAAGGTAATGGTAAAAGGTTTGGAGGGTTCAGTTTGTCGTTTTTTATTCTTGACAAAGTTAGGACTCTCTTCAAAAATTCGTCTAGGTGGTGTATACAGAGAGTAAAGTAGGGTTAAGAAAAATCTGGCTCTGGGAAACAACTTCCGTAAAAAATGACTGGTTATTTTTAAAAAATTCATTGAGGGAATTGTGGTACTTGTTAGGATCTAAGCTAGGCCACTTGTTCTGTACAGTGAAAATATTTGCAAAAAAGTGGTAGTGGTGGTGATGTGGTGTGGTTGGTGGTGGTGTAGGTGTGTTTTGTTTGTTGTGTCCGTTGTTTTATAGAAATGATTAAGTAGACGCTGAATGAGTTAGTGATCGTATCAAGGGCTCTTCTATAAATGTTATTGACTTTGAGTCGCTCTCACAAAGGATTAAGTAAGTCTCATGCCTATGCTATATATAAAGTATACATCATTGTATTCTATGTAAAAAAAGTTGATATGATTATGGGGGAAATTTCTTTCTTTCAAGTGTAAAGACTGCTAGGGTAATGCGATTACTTTTGTGTGTGTGTTCGAACTGAGTTTCTGTCATGCCTGCTTACTACTCTGATGTTGATCAAGAACGAATAAAATGATTGAATGAATGTATGCACATATATATGTATGAGTATTTTTTTGTGCTGTGGATGTTGTTGTGTGCTTTGATGTTTTTTGGACAGGGAGATTTTACCTGATGAGATCTCGCCTCAATCTTGTCACTATACATGTAGACTATGCGGTCTGAGGAAGGACCAGCAGAGGCAGTTTGTTGTAGACCTGCAGAAGTCGACGATGGGTTGGGAATTTCGTCAGCAAGTGAAGTGGACGCGACAGCAAAGGAAGTTGTCGCAGCGGCGGAGGGTCCACTAGCAGTTACAACGACGTTTGCAGTTGTGGCAGTAGATGTTGTGGTCCGTCGGCCAGGACTCGCAGCCAGGAATGGTAACGTCTTTTATTTCCCAAAGGTAGAATGAGTTGCGGAATTCAAGCGATTTTGTAGCGATATAAACCAAAAAGCCACCAAAAACACATCGGTACAAAAACAGTAATAAAATGGTAAATTACGCTTAGGCAAATAAGTTTGTTCATAATTTCTGTAGATGAGAGCGTTAATAATGGATTTTAATGACTTTTTAGGAGTTATGGTTATTTCAAGCTGTTGTGAAATACGCTAGATTAATTAATTCGCCGGAAATAAAAGAATATCTTACACTTTCAGCTTTCGTAAGGAAGGCTTGCATGTTTCCTATCGTATTTCTTTGCGTACGATTAAAATAGATAAGTAGACCTAGGACTCTCTTCGCTGTCCGTTTCGTAAGAGAAAGTCATACAATATGCACATATCTGTGTAGGTAAACCGGAACACGATTTGAATCTTTCATTAATGCTCTACTGGAGTGAAGTGTTTCCATACCAGTGTCTTTTTGAACGAAGTAGGAACCCTATTTCAGATACCAACTTTCTCCACCACTACTATCATTTTCTACCTATGCCCTTTGAGAGTGTCTCACTTATTTTTAGATTTCCAATAGTGCGGTGTTCACCAGTTTTTCCGCTGGGGACCCCACGTTTTTTCTATCAGCTTGATGTTAATTCTCAGCAAATAAATCCGAGAGCAATGATGAGAGGCATCATCACTACTCCAACTTAATCCCCAATATAAGATGTTGGTGTAATTTTCTGTGGGCGATGTGACAAACTCTGTCGTTCAATGAGTACTTACTTTTGTACGTCATACTGTTTTCCCCTTTCTACGTCTTCCTCCTCGGATCTGTTTTTCCACCATTGCAATCTATATATACTGAATGGCTATGACTGAAGACACTAGTTATCCTTCTGCGCACTTCCCAATTTCAAAGTCTCTCGCTGGGAAAATAATATCCTCGGCGTAATATATTGAAAGAGAAACTTAATTATTGTGCTCCTAGAGCAGGATTGAATTACGCATTATCCACAGCATTTGATCGTATAAATGATGAAACACAAACTTAAATTTCTATTCCCTGCTCTCTCCTTTTTTCATATTCCTCGAATTAATCAAATTTGTACAGGCGGAGTAATAATGAAAAACTCGCGTCTGACCCAAGTATCATATTGAAATGAAAATGTCAAATGAATGCCCGAAATGACTTCCCTTCATCTCTTAATATTGCGTTTTTTCAAAATGATATACTGGTCAAAATAGTTTACTTGCTGAGGAAATCGGATACATAGATTGCAAGTAAGAATTCGTGCTTATGTATGAGTCGCATTTTCCCCGTGGAAGGACTAGCGTTGGTCTTCCCTAGCATCATGAGTCCTTCCGTGGTCTAGTTTTTTAAACATGATTTCTCCATCACTTTTCTGTCTCAACTGCAATGCGCGAGCGAGTGATCGCGATCGCAATCTCTGTGCGAAAAATAACATTCGCTCTAATTTTTAAATGCGCATCGCCATTTCAGCATTGTAGAAATGAATGCGTCAGAGCAGTCGTCGTCGTCATTCTCATTATCATTTTCTTTTTTAAAACTGAAACCATGAACCCACCAACCCTAATTTTAGTTGAATTTCACTTGTTTTTATTCACTTTCGTCGTATGACGAGAGTTATGCAAGTTGCTTCTTTCCAGAACTGCTCTTTAAAACCTAGTGCTTTAAACTCCAGTGCGGAGTTGTGCTTGTTCTGCAGGCAGACTTTTTTTAGCGCTATGCGCCTTCCTCTTCTTTTTTTGGACGTAGAGTCGTGGAGAGCTGCTGTAATAACTATCATTTAGTACTTAGCTTTTCTGCGCTCCACATTCTCCACTTGATTTTTTATCTGAAAGCTGAAGAAAAGTACTTCATTTCTCTGGCATTTATATCCCCTGCTCTTTTTTATTTCCATTGGAATAGAGGCTCAGTAATGAGTGCCTTTTAAACCGCAAAAAACACAGGATAATGGATGGCGTTGATTTTTCTGCTCATCACTGGAAGAACTTCTAAAGGGCCATAATCATTTTCATACTTTCCACTGAACCTGGTCCAGCTTGCGTAAACAAAAGGCTTGTCTTCGAATACAGCGCTTGTTCAGACTTTTCGTTATGCGATTTTGCTCTTTAGAAGATGTATCCTTTCACCGCCCCACTAGTAATGCTACAACAGTAGTAGAACAGTTTCCGAGTAAGTAGTTACCATTCACTACATGAGCACCGGGCATCCTCAATGCAGATGAAAAGCGCCATCAATTAACAAGTGAACAATCTCTACTTTCCCTCTTCACCCTATTGAACTGTGAGTCTCATTGCTACAAAGGCCGTTCCAAAAATAAAGGTATGGTACAAGTAAGTACTTCAGATGCTCTCCATAATGGATTAGTCCGAAATCATGAGTGCTTAATTGTGTAGCAGAATCATGACAAAAGAATAGGTTCAACTCTCCAACCCACGAACCAGTCAAAGTTTTCTCTCATCTACGAATTTCACTCTTCACAGTTTGTTGTGTAGTGGAAGGGTCTGATTAAAAACTGGCTTGATTAGGACTTGTTCACGGAGAACTTTAAGCTAAAAATACATACATTCTATTCATTGGTGACTCAAGTAAGTCACGCGCAAACGCTCTAGAAAAGGAATTAGTGAGATAGGGGTGTCAAAATTTCTTCCCTGAACACAGGCACTCCTTTCCTTATGAACGGCCTCTAATACCCTAAACAAGTTGAACCCATCTGATTGGTTGGAAGTAGGAGCAGGTGATTTTCTTGATTAAAATATGCATGAATAGAATTTACACCATGATCGTGAGATGCAAAGTACTTGTGAAGTTTTACAAGGACGTCTACACGATGAACATCCTCAAGCGATTTTTTAAAACTTGAGATGTTCAATTAGCATAATAACGGAAAGGCAGCTTTAAATGCCTCGCAGCGCCAAAACTTTAGGCAATTTGAGTAAGTAATCATTGGGACGATCGGGATGCACATCTTGCTCGCTGACACTTTCTCTTCGTACTTACTTTCCCCAGCAGATTTGTTTCTTCGTTTAATTCTCTAGACTCAACCCATCAAAAGCTTTCGTTCACTTTTTGAATGAGATGAGCCTTAATGCGTCCTGAGAGTATTTCCTTTTTTCAGGGTTCTGAAATTTCGTTGAAAATTTAATGATCATTGATAGGGTTTTAAAAAAGAAGTCTCCTATTTGCTTCCTACTTAAGTATGTCTTATGCGGAACAGTGCGGTATGCGAAGACTGCCCTTTTGTTGAGTAATTAGTATAGTATTAATAGCTTCTAATTATCCGTATCATGTGGGATGAATCTCACGATAATAATAATTTTTTCCCTTCATCTAGCGAGGTTGAAGTGGAAGCTGCGATTAAGTAACTCTTTGGCGACGATGTCTTGCCTGAGTTGAGCTGAGCGTGTACCTACTCACGGGAGAAAGATTTTACCGGGGGAAGTTCAGTGTTCACAACAGGCAAACAAGTAAATAGATAGGGAGGTAGCAGGCGCATATATAAATATGTAAGTACTTATTATTACATAAATAACTCGAAAATATATGGAACTAATAGATAGATAGATAAGTAGACACTCGTACAGAATCGTTTCACGGACGTTTAAAAAGTTTGATACGTTGCTGAGCACACTAAAATAACTTTCGCGATCATCATCAGCTAAGGAAAACGATCACGTGAAGGACATGACACACACCAACACCTGGCTCACTTCTAGTTTTGATGCGTAGGTTTACACACAAAATCCCTCAAATGGATATCAACAGAAAGGAGTAAAGAGACAATTTTCCCTCTGATTGAGACACCAAAGAGAAAGGCTTGAGTTCAAAGGAACGTAAAACGGAGTTGAAAGAAATGAATGTCTATACAGATAGATATTTTACAAGGGTTTCAAGCAATTTTTGTTACAAGAAGGAAGCGAAAAAACAACACTGGTACATATAGACAATTTGACACTTCAATTCAACTTATATCAATATTATGTAAATACAGGGAGAGTCTCAAAATGAAATTGATACGCGGTCGTATTGTGAATAATGGTAAGTTTGGTAATAAGACGGAAGAAAAAAGCGCTGGGAAAAGCCCGAGGAAATGATTTGGGCCTTTATTTATCATGGCATGGTTCTAGCCTTTTATGGCTACGGCGTATCATAAGAAAAACTGACGGGGAAATTCGACGTTTCCAATATATAAGTATTTTCGATGCGGGGGCTTGAAAAGCCTTCTCTTCTTCTTCAATGGCTGGAAACGATCTTACTCTTATGCTCCAGCGCATTCAAATATAGAGCACTGAGATAAAATCAAAATAAATATTTGAAGCTGTAAGTATTCCAAACTAAGTACTTTATGGCGGAGAACGTCGGAAAGGAATTGTAGTGATGGTGGCGGTAGTGTGCTTGGTCGAACCACCAGAAAATCGAAACATTGTTTTCGTAACTCCAAAGAAACCCGAATCGGTAAAATTTAAATTTTTATGAAGTACAAAACCATGAGTTTAAATTGCATTTAGATGAAAAACGACTGACCATTATTACTTTTGATCTAGAGAACGACTGTGTGTTTGCCTCTTGCGAATGGAATGCATAACTCAAAAGTTAAGCGTGACAATTGCACTCTATCGCCATCGCGAATCTATGGAAAACGAAGGGAGGGAGAAGAGAAAAACACAGAAAGTGGCAATTTCATCCTAATTTTTTTTCATTCATGCAAATAACCGAGCTCTCCCGTTGGAAATCGCATCATTGCCGGAACCCCTCTTTTGCCACAACTTTCAAGTAAATATTCCACGTTGTTCTCAATGGAAAAATCTCTATGACACTACTATTCTGTTCGAAAATGGTGAACGAAAATGGAATCCCGGGGAGCGCTCAACGAACAAATAGTGGTGGGGAGGAGAAGAAAAAAAACAGCAACAAATTCTAGGGACAGTGTTTTCTCATTCCATATTATCGTCTTCATGACTACCAACCACCGCAATATTCTGCACGAGAGCGAATCTTGGTCATCATTTTCGTGGCTGTCGTCATCAACATCGTGTTCAGATTTTTATCGGCCTTATTCCAAAAGTTAACATTCCTATAGGGAAAGTTTGCTACTTGAAAAGTCGAGCAGAGGGCTTCTTTTCTAATGCAGCATTTACGCGAATGATCGTTAAGTCAGTACACTCGATTCTGGGAACATGATGGGCGATTAAAAAAAAATAGGTCAAGATATACATGCATCTTTTCAAGCTAGTCAATCATTGATAAAGGGCGGATCATGATATGGAATTTAATCAAATGGTGATCTGCGTATAATTTACTTAATGGCAAAGCGATCTGGTAAACATAAACCTTGACAACGAAAGTTGAGTACGTAGCTATTCGTTCCAGATCAATCTCACCAAATTCATGAGCAGCATTAGTTTCGCAAATGTCTATACTCGCCTACTAACTAATTATTCTGCCCTGGTTAATTCTCAATTTTTAGAACTTGATTAAAAAAATAGGTCAAGATATACATGCATCTTTTCAAGCTAGTCAATCATTGATAAAGGGCGGATCATGATATGGAATTTAATCTAATGGTGATCTGCGTATAATTTACTTAATGGCAGAGCGATCTGATAAACTTAAACCTTGACAACGAACGTTGAGTACGTAGATATTCGTTCCAGATCAATCTCACCAAATTCATGAGCAGCATTAGCTTCGCAAATGTCTATACTCGCCTACTAACTAATTATTCTGCCCTGGTTAATTCTCAATTTTTAGTACTTGAATGGAATGCCTTGGTTGTTCTAGTCTGTTGGTAAAATCTTAATTTTCACCATCACCCAATTTTAAAACCCCTGGTTATTAAAAGCTGTACACATTCCACAATTTCTGGATGTAAGTATGTATTTACTATTGCTTCGGGCTTGGTGAAGTTGGGCCCTCCATGAAATCATCAAAGTCTTTTGATAAAAGTGCCTTGCTGCGCCTGTATAATTCAAATGTCTATACTCGCCTACTAACTAATTATTCTGCCCTGGTTAATTCTCAATTTTTAGAACTTGAATGGATATACCTTGGTTGTTCTAGTCTGTAGGTAAAATCTTAATTTTCACCACCACCCAATTTTAAAACCTCTGGTTATTAAATGCTGTACACATTCCACAATTTCTGAATGTAAGTATGTATTTACTAGTGCATATCGCTTGGTGAAGTTGGGCCCTCCATGAAATCATCAAAGTCTTTTGATAAAAGTGCCTTGCTGCGCCTGTATAATAAATGTGTGGAGATGGCACTGGCCGGAAAAACGATTGGAAAAGGAGGGGGATTGGGATGAAACAATTCTTGCTTAGAGAAAGTGATACATTGTTCTATTTTCCACAGCATTTCTAGTCCAATAAATTTTGCTCTGGAGCTGGAGTTGTTGTAGCTGCATAACACCTTTCATGTACTCGGTTGAAGGAGTTCTGTAGGAAAAATGTAGAGTAGAAAATAATGAAAACACACACCCAGACTGATGTAGATGGAAAAAGATTTGGGTTCTGTTGGCAGCCACAACTAGTCCACAATGATTTAAGCAAGTTTCATGGAAACTTGGAGTTGAGCCTATTTTCCCTTGCATAGTTCTCCTCCTCTGATTTCATTCAATGGAATGATGATCCAGTAGTAGTAACTGTAGGAGCGCAGGATATACAACAACGAGCGATGCGCTGCTGCTAGTTACGACGAGGAAGCCAAACGAGCACGAAAAAGGGAAAGTGAGAATGAGAGCGCCAGAGAGAGATGACTATTAGGCAGATGGAGAAATTTTTGCTGGGGAACAAGCATTTATAGCGACAATAATAGAATGTTGTGGTACCAGGACGGCTCGTTCCTTTTTCTCGCCCTTATTCCTCCGTCCATCATTTTCGCTGCTGCTCCTCTTCTCCTCCTCCTTAACATTACTAATATAAGAGTTTCCTAAGAAAACCTAAGAAACGACAACTTTTGAAACGTCTGATTTTTGAAGTCAAGAGAGTGTTGGTGGTGTTGGCCGTTGTAAGTAGTACGAGTAGCAGTAGAGGAGCAGTTCATCTGCTGACGGAGAAAGGAATTCCTTTCCGTACACGAGAGAGATGTTCAGCTTCAGCAGGAAAGTCCTAAAGGATGACAACTCCTCTCGTGATTTTCACAATGGAATATGAAGAAAGGGAAGGAGACGTGATACTCCTATTGTGTACTTATATTAAGCGTTCCAAGCACACGATCATCACTTAATAATAACATCTTCTCCCCTTTGAAGCTCCACACTCACCCTTCCCATACTCCTCCAAAGGAGGAGTGACTACTATTATAGGGAAATGCATAAGCACGTTAAATACTTATTAAGGACCATTCCAAATCTCTGAATCAAAGTGGCTAGTAACGGTTCGAAGGATTGAATAATGAATGAAATTGTGATATCAGTAAAAGTGCATCAAACCACATTCGATAGTGGAGGCATGAAAAGACTTTGAAAAATAAAACGATGTATGTTCGTACTTATCACCCCAGCTTTTAAAAACGCGGAGTCTCCTTCCATTATCGGTTTTTTTCCAAAGAAGGAGAAAGGGAAAGCATCTTGTTCGTGATTGGACATTGCTCGCCCATGCACTGAAGAGATAGATGCGAAATTTCTAATTTCGGGAAAGGTTGTAGAATTCGTTATCTTGTTACAGTTTAATCAAAAAGTGTTTCATATTCATGACAATGCTGTGCGCTCTCGGAAGCGTTGCTTTCTCTCTGCTGTCTGCATCCTCAGCGTCAGCTCTTCGTTCCTTCTTTATCAAGACTGATGCTATTAAACAATTACGCTCGCTTACCACCAACAACCACCGAAAAAGGCAGCTCATTAGACCTACACAGATACTCGCAGGACCCAAGTCTAGTCTGCCTCCTTCTACATTCTCAAAAAAATACTCTCTACATAAGTACGTACTCACTTTCTCCCCTTTCATCCAAGAAATACGAATCTCTCGTCCCGACTACGCGACATAAATATGTGTCTTCTTCCATCTTATCTCAAACCCAGCCTACTTTCATGTAGCGCTATATCACCAAATTGATAAATGCCCTTACGCGCGGGAAAACTGACAAAATTGCGGTTTTGTGGCTCTGAATTACATTCTTGGATTAGAGACTGGGAATTTCCAAGGCATGATGCTCTTCCCTGTATCCTGACTTCGTTTTATGATTACCACTAATTCATACTGGCTGACTAGGAAAAAATACGTCAGTCTTCGGAGTTGGCGGAGAAACGTGGCATTTAAATAGCGTTACAACTCTCGCAGCGAAAAACAAAAGATTCGTTAATGGAGCTTTCCTTACTTACACTATAATTCATGGTACGTTCCCTTCACAACGGCATAAAAAATGGAACGCCTTACAGGCAATATAAAAATATGAAAGCCTTGGCAGAAAACTTCATTTGTGCACATTTCCCGTCTGATTCTGTTCATAATTTGCATCCTAATTTTCAATATGACTGTTACGTCCAAAGCTTCATCTAATTAAAGTGTGTAGGGGATGATACTCTTCAATGCAGATTGGTATCCCGAAATTGTATCAAGTTGGAAATTTAAACTCCTCCTCTGCTTCTCGCTTTTCCTCTTACTTCCAACGTGTGAGGAGGAAAACAGGGAAATTAAGTACACACGGTTCAATTTTGCATTCCCTGTAGCCACGCTGATTTTGATGACTGTAATTTTGCTTGAACATCGGAATTTGGAGCTTGTACCTTGTCCACACGAGCGCATTTTCAATCAACTCGTTAAGCTGATGTACACTTGTAGCTGCAATTGCTTCTTTTCAAATTCATCGCTTCGTTATAAGTAGTTTGCGTCAATATCCCAATCAACAAGCAATCGAACACAACTCGTGCTCGACAAATCACTGCAATTTGAAGGACTTTTCTCCAATTTCCCTTCCCACTACGTCAAACCCTACCCTCGGAATATTACTACTTCATGTCTTCCAATTATCTTCTTTGATGAGATGACTGAAACTATCCAAATAAATTTACGAACCCAACGTCATCTTTCTGCCATTGCAGCCGCTGTGGATAAAGTGGTTGGAGACCGAGAGAAAGTTTCCTCCTCCCCGTAGCCACACACCATACCACCAAAAACTCCTGCCCTTCTTTATTCATTGGCAAAATAATGTAGTTGGGAATGCTTCCCACATTTTTGTGGTTTGTTAGAGTAATGAGCTTTTCTTGGACGAGGAGAGCGAGGGGAGAGAGAGAGAAAGTGTGTGTGATAAAGTACTACATCGCACCGTACCACTTGTTATTTATGACTCCTTTTTGGACACACTAGTCTGTTGCATCAACGCTCACTTTTAGTCGATCGCAGTATGAAAAAAGTTTTTTTCATTTTCGCACTTAGAACAATACAGCAGAACAAAAGAGTTGAGAGAGAGAGAGAGAGAGAGAGAGATGTGATGTGCCTATATATGTCTGGCAAGAATTTGAATACTTTTCTTTTGGCGATAATATCACTTTCTAAGCGCTAAGGTTGTACTGATAACGAGTTCAATGATAACGACGATGATGGCGATGATGATCTTATCACAATGTCTCTCTACGCCGCTCCTTTTGTCGAGAGAAAAGAGCAGAGGCATCACAATCCCGAGTTATACCCGAGTACCAAGGAGCAGAAATAAGTACTTTGTCACCAACCCTAGATGCATATACTTACTTAATGTCTTGTCTCTCTCTTTCTCTCTCTGCAAATAACTATTACCAACTCTTGGAAGCACTAATGTACCAGGCTTTTTTCTCTGTGTCCTATAAAATTGTTAAATGAAACAGAGAGGTTTTTAAGAAAAAAAGGAAGAGGAGAAATGGAAGGAGAATTTCCATAAAATTTTCACGGAGAGGAGTACCCTCCTTTTCTTCTGGAGTCTGAAGCAAAGCGGAGCATCCATATTATAAATTAATGAAGACAATAATAGAACGAATAAGTGAACAAAAGCCATGCTGAATTGTGGATGAAGAAACCTAAATGATTTCATTTTTCGTATGAAACATGAACGTTCCTCTGCACTCACTCAGTCCTGTCTCCTTCTTCTCGTTCCCCTCATTTTTTTCCATTCCCTTTCTTTTAAATTATTGTGTCAACTGCGGAAAGCGCGACGTCTGTGTGTAAGGAGTCAGTACATTCTCCAGACGAGCAGTAATAATAATACCTCCACTCCACTCAGTCCTCCTCTACGACTCCATAGTTTACACTTATTCATTGTCATTAGGAAACCAGCTAAAATCATTTTGTTCACACTTCTTCCCAGCCACTATCTATCTGTCTGCTCGAAGAAGCCAAAACAGGAGGGAAAAATATGTCGATAACGTTCCGGGTACCACAAGTTAAGGCCAGCAAGTACACTATTTTTAGTCTGAGCCTATGCCAAAATCACCTTTTACATTTCTCGAGTCCTTTTCCAAAAACTAAGCGAAAGGAATGATTCACAATTTCTCACTGCTATATCCCTGAACAGCGTATACGAATAAAAAACACTGTACCTGCACCATAGACTAGATGTCAGATCCATGACTAGAAGATGAACTGCAACTGTCACGTAACGTGACGTAACGTAACTGTCACTTGGTAATGATTCCAAGTATGCAGTGGTCAAACAAACCTAATCCCAGTGAGCGAAAATATTCCAAATCTGAGAGTAACGCTTGTTACAAAGGACGAGAAATCCTAGTAAAAAGTTAGTTTTTCACCCAAGAATTTCGCACACGAAAAATGGAATTCAAAAATATTTCTCTGTATCAACGTGAGAGATGAAATAGATACGCTCATTAAAAGTGCTATTTTGTAAGTGCTTTTCCAGAAAAAATGCACGCGAATATTAATGCTCGCCTCGGTCTACAGTCGCGGATGGCGAGCATTCATTATGACACTAGGAGTTAAATTACATCGTTGAGTTTATCCACC
>JAHZNH010001648.1:0-12146 GCA_027744355.1 Tyrannoseira gladiata | reverse complement strand
GATTATTTTTGCAAACTTCATTTTACGACCTCTTTTATTTCCCAGGGAGCGTGCGCCACTACTGTGTGCATTGTTTTGCTATGCATTATTGTTTTATTTTGTAGTGGGGGTCATTAAAATTACGAAAATCGGTGGTGTTGTGTGGTGATATTTCCATTTTTACTCGTAAATAAATGGGATTCATGTTCGCTCCCAATGTCCCAACCTTTTCGCGTTCTTCGCAGCGATAGATTTCACAAAAATCCATAAAAATATTTATGGCAGTGAAATGTCACTGCGAAATTGCATCTCTTTTACTTGCTCGCTATTTGGGAAAAAAAGGGAGCGATTTTTATGAAGTTTTGGGGGAGATGTAAACATAATTCAATTTGGTTTGCAGCTCCATTAAAAAAACTGAAAATGGATGTGGTGCGCGCATTCCCAATTATTTTAATGACCTGGTAAATAAAGCACTCGTTCATCCTTAGCTAGTTCTAGTTTGCTGTACATGCTCTTTAATGTCATGTTCCTCTTGAGAAAAAATCCTTTTAAAATGGTCTCGTCTGGTCTGCTTTGTTTTTTGGGTAGAAATTATTGCAAAAAATATGGCAATATCAATGAAAATTGCATCGCGTATGAGTAATCAACTGCATTTTTAAATGGCTGCAGAGCAGAACCCGAAGTAAGGGGATGTGATGTCCCGCTGCGATAATGATGTTGACAATGATCTCGCTGACAATTATGCACCACTCTGAGCAGAGCAGCATACAAATAATGGATCGACCGACCGACCCTTTGCGAGTAACAATTTCCTCAAGTATAATTTTCAGCGTGTAATCTGTAATCATAATTACCTCAGAAAATCGAGCCTGCCATAAATGCAAAATGCTAAATGAGGATGGGCTTGTGTAAAAGTGGAAGGAATAGTGTTTCTGACGAGTTTTTAGCTTTGATATTAAAAATATTCAAGATATTTATTGCAAGAAATGTCAGTCATTCGCGGTTGTAGAATCTGGATTATTTGAATTTTCCTTTCATTTTGTGTTTCGCGCGGAAATTTTCGCATCAAGCAAAAAACCCGACCAGAATTTGGCCAACAGCGATATTCTCACGATGCCCCATATTTCTTGCATGGAGAGCATTACATTGTTTGCGGGTGCATGAAGTGCCCAGCCTGTAACTTGACTCGTTTAATTGCTCACTTATTATTCCAACATTGTTTGGTTGGCGCGAGGAAAATATTAATTGATCTGATGAGATTGAATTCGCCGCATTCTTTTAATTAGTTTATGAACCCATCAAGTAGTCAGTGTCAAAAGTTTATGATCGTAATTAATTCGCAGGATTCAAAATTTTTTACTCTTGTTTGCAATCTTTTCTGCTTTATGAAATGAAGATTTTCCCAGCCAATAGTGCGATTTGAAGTAACGGCAGTCGAAATTAAGTTTTGAGTCTGGAATCTGGATCTGGAGCCAAACCATCCAAGCCATAATCTGCTTTAGGCATTAAATTGGAATGAAATGTGCAAATCGAACAAATTCTGTGAATTTTCTCAAGCCAAAAACAAATTCAATTTAATGAATGGTAGAATCGTAATTTTTCTCTCCATAGTTATGAATCGTAATATCAATTATAGTAATCATCATGATGCCATCATTCAGAATTATAAAAACTTGATTCGAATTGTGGGCTTGCATGGGAGAGCGCTTTCGTACTGTACCCGCTCATCAATCAAGCGTGTCATCCCCCCTGCCCCATTATGCTAATTGATTTTCAGTATGAATTCAATATGGTTAGCACTCCCACAACAAAAAATAATTTTTTTGACTCACTCTCGAAAAATTGAAACACTGCGAATGCAATGCGCTTCAACTCTAAATTATAAAGCACCGAACATTAATTCATATTTATTAGATTCAGCTTTTTACGTTCCACTCCATCCTTTAGTTAGTTCTCCTTCGCACGGAGGTGGTGCGCCACACTCCACCGAAGTCAATTTGCACTTGGAGGCAAATGCGATGAGATGGGAGATGGGATGCTATTCCGTCTTGGCATGGCTCATGTCGCATGGGTACGGCAATTAGCACTTGCAATACGAAAGAAAATATTTAATATTATTTAATTCCAATCAGCCAAATGCTGAGCCACCCAGGTCAACAGGATTTCATTTTCCCTGCCTCTGAGGACAGGCGAGCGTGTTAATGGGAGTCCTAAAATGATGGCTTAATTACAACTTGAGTCTGATGAATTTATCGATTTCGACACGATACGAACGACAAAGTACCAAGCCCAGCGGTTTTGGTGCCTTTGACAAAAATTCAGAAGGGGCATATCCGCTATCCTGCATTTTCTTCGATTTCGGAAGGCAAGGCAAACAAAACGTCTCATTATCAATCAGGTTCCCTTCCCACCAAATCATCACATCTCGTCCTGTCCTGTCCTGATCCTGACTAACCTTTTGATTTCCACGCGCACCTTCATTTTAATTAGGCCATCGAGTCCAATCCCCAAAGTAAAAGTTTCGTAGCAATGACCATGGTCAATATCCCCAAAATCCGGCCAACCTAAATATCGCCATCGTAAAGTACTTACTCATTCACTACGAACTCGTAAATACAACTTATTGTTGATTGTTGAGTAGTAATGTACTCATTCACGATCCACGAGATATTTTTTTTGTGGGGGATGACACTTCAATTGGATTTATTGCTCGTCGCCAGAAACAAGTCAAGTTCTTGTTTGTTGTTTTGCGCGAACAAATGAATGAAACACGCACGTTTTGCATTTCTTCCCCTTTGAGTACTTTGTCAATGAGCGATGGTGGAGGTGATGTGTAAGTGCGTGATTAGCGCTGTACTCGTCCATTTTTACAGGGAGTCGCTTCCCATAAATAATTTGTTTGGAGGTGACGGCGACGGTGACGATCATCATATAATGATGATGATGATGAGCAGTAAAAATTACTTCATTGTTCATTGTTTTGATAGAGTGATTCCTTCACATCAGTAAGGAGTGAAAAATTTATGCGTGGTAGGGATAAGTACACCGTCTTCATCTCATCTCTTCATCGTCTCGCGAAACTTTAACTTCATTGCCTAAGTGGATCATTAAGATCACGACCAGACACGACAAACTCGAGTGAATTAAAATGCTCGGGATGCTTCAGATTTTAATTGAGACGGTAATTAAAAAATATGACGGGTAATTTATGATATGATGGATTGCGTATCACCCCCTACACTGCATTGGATTTATTGCCCTAGATTTTAATTGTGGTGAGCACTGTAAGCAGAGATGATTATGAGATTTAATTATTGCATTAATTTGTGTTTGGGGCAATCTGAGACGAGAAGATGATGACCCGTCAGATTTTTCTAGTCAGAGCATGGTAGAATCCTCTCATGAAATAATAATTATCAGATTCTCTCGAAGCCCTTGTTACTTCACTCACTCACTCAATTAACTCCAAAATTATTTATTGATGAGGCATTTCTTATATACTTGGCGGAACGTTCTAGAATCTTCCTCTAAATTGAAAATAATTTTTAGGAAAAAATCCTTCCTATAGATCCGTTCCCAGAAGCTGATGCTGGAATAACAAATTTTTTCAACCAAAGGCAACCCCACTAGGCTTTGAAAAGGAAGTAATCTTCCGTACAAAAATCCATCATCCAATTCCAGGAGAGATTTTCCTCCCATTTTTTCCACTTTAGCTCCTCAAGTAATTACCTCGTCGAAAAAATCCCATCCCATTAAATAGCCATTAAATATGCAGATACTTGACCGAGCTGCCAGAGCTGGGAGACTTACTAACTTGTTGGCGGGTGGGAAATGGGAAACTCGAATCAATCTTCTCTCCCGCATACCTACTTACTATTTAAGTTGGAGTTTCTTCCTCGAGCCAAAGCAGGAGGGATTTTTATTGCATGCATTCTCGAGTCTAGTGCTCGTAGTGAGCCAGCAAGCGAGCGTGTCTTGAGATTCTTGAGTAGGGCTCAAGTCCCCAGGAAAACGAGATGTTATTACGTGCTCCTTAAATTCAAAACCAAGTTTGTTTCCTTAATACTAACTGAGGGAAGGACTACTACCGTCTGGAATCTTCCGTGCGTCACGGGATTTATCTCCTAGAACCTCCAAAACTCTCCCGAAGAATCCGCAATTAAAAAAGGTGAGGGACGTTCTGGGCCCTCAGAAAATTTACATTATCGAGCAAAAGAACAAGTGCCTTATTCAGTGATATTGAAGTTAAATGGAATTAAATACGTCCTATCACTTCCTTCAAAATTTGGATCTGGTGGGCGCTTCCGTAAAACTTTCATTACCGGCTTTATGAATCGCGTATAACTTCCGATGGGCGAGATTTTTAAAAAATTTTATTACTTTAGTTGATTAGACTTGCATCAGTCATATCGCAAATTGCAATTACCTTCCCTTCAAAAATTCCCTTCATTAACTTCAGAATGCAGGGAATATCATGCCAATGCCATTTCGAAACTCGCGCGTTTTCAGCTTTCCCCATCAGTCCATCACCATCACCGATAAAATGTTCCCTGATTCGATCCCTGTGAACTAGAGAAATGGCTTGAGTTCATTACTCCAGGAATTCAGGGAATGCTGCTGCATTACTATTACTCTCAAGAATATTTTTTTATTGCGATAGATGTTGTAATGCAATAGGCTGCCGCTGCTAGTGGTTCTAGTGCTGGTGATGATGACATTCCTGAGATGTTACAATATCGATGATTTCACATTTCATCAAAGTGCCATTCCACCGTCGCCACTTCCACCGAAATTCCTCTTTCTACCTGAGGCACCGTGTTTATGATTCATGATGGGGAATGACGTCACGTTGATAGCATCTCTGAGAGTGAGAGGGAGACGGAAAAATGCTCTGGACTCTGTAGCGAAATCATTCCATCCGATTCTAGGCCCTCCCAATCCAGCACAAGTAAATAGGTAAGTTCGTGCTCCACTCTACTACACACCTTCGCTCTGGACTGAGTGAGAGGGCGAGCAAATTACATTTTTTCCCTGGCGTTCCCGATCTTCTTCCCTTCTCGCATTTTTCCATAGAGCACACGGCACAAAATCTGCCCCCTCGATTCATTTCGTTCCACCAGAAGCAGCAGAGAACTCCACCACAGAATTTTGTGTTACCCGTGGCTCTGGTTCTACTTGGTTCGGTTCCGATCCCGGGATTTCATTGCATGAGGAGGCAGTGTTGAATAGTGGGAAAAACACTGACTGTGGAATCATCCAGCAGTTGCAGAATTAAAAGTATTTACTGACTGTTTTCAAAGGTATGCACCAACGCCCATGCAACGGAGTGCAAACCAAAATCGCCGATTTCCCATTTGCTGGAGAACCATGCGACAAAAAGCTGGTGAACATGCAATAATCGCAATGAGGTATAAAAGCCGTTCAATAGGATGAATATCTATTTATCAGAATGAAAAAAATCAAATAACTACTATAATTAACAGTGTTTCGTTTTAATCACTTGATAGGCTTTTTGTGGATACCTATTTTATACCTACGCGTTTGCGGCAGTTTGAATTTAGTTTTTCCCAATATAATTTTTCCCACTGGTAGATTCCCAACCCTGAGCTCTTATGCAACATCGCATGATTGACCATCATATCAAACTCATCACACNACTGGTAGATTCCCAACCCTGAGCTCTTATGCAACATCGCATGATTGACCATCATATCAAACTCATCACACTCAAGAATTTATTAGAACACGGGAAACAACGCCAAAACCTGAGTCTTATCCCCCTGCTCTTGTTCTTGTTACAAAATGTTACGGTTTGAAGTACTATTAGGTAAAAGAATTCTCCTTCTCGATGTGCCCTCCTCCGTATATTTCCAATCAAATATAGTTTTTCAGCACCGGAGTAAGAGGAAACTCCTCTTGGTTCATAAGGGGAAGATGAACGTGATGTGATGAGGGGGGATATTTCCAATAATTATTGTAAACAACACAGGAAAAATGATACACTTCCTTGATGCATGAACAAATCATAAAAATTCATGGAGGAACAGGAACATAGGAACTGAGTATTTTTTGGATGACTCATCCCGATCCTGATCATTGATTCAATGAGGAATAAAAAAATTTCCAGGTGTGGTGTGGCGTGGCTTGGCCCGGTATGTTCTCATTGTTCTCCTTCATGTCTGGGGCATCCTCAATCATCCATATCATTCTCTTGCCCGATTGAATTTTTCATTTCAGCAGCTGCCCCATTGTCTTCTTAATTACCAATAGTGTGGTCAGTTGTAATAAATGAGCTAATTTTATTGTACAATCAAATCTTGATGAAATTAGGTAACTGAATGAATACGAGCCACTTTATAAATATTTAATTTCGGGAATTGCCAAATTGCCTCAACATTGGAAGTAATCGATTCATTAAATAAAAAGGACTACTGGAGCCATGCTGAAACAATGGGAAATACTTTCAGTTCCGGGATTGGATTTCGCGAGAATTCCTTGGGGACACTGAGACAAAAGGAAATGTTCCCCCAATCATTATGAGAGAAAGCCGATCAAGGGAATTCACTCCGGGGAACCAAAATGAACTAGCGAACTAGGTCGGACATTTTTGGGGATTTTTATTCGATTCGGAGATATTTTTTCCCTGAGAGAAATCTGGGAATCCAGGAAAAGCGTATTTTTTGGTGAGGCTTCATCAGTTCTTACTCATTGTCCCCCCGAACCTTATTTAATGCCCATCATTATAATGATGTTGAGTGAGCTGCAAAGAGCCCAGCAAACGCGTGCGGATCCGGGGATTTCGGACGATTATCTACCACTCAATTCCCCACTGACTGACTGAATTTTATTTCCCGAAAAAATAGAAAATACCGACCGACTCACTCACTCACTCCGTCAGTCAATCAGTCAGCCAGTGTGACCAGGACCAGACCCAACTCAACAGAGATTACCGTGGCTAATGGACCTTGATCCTAATGGGATGGAAGTCCCCCTGAATTGGAAGATGACATACATTATCATCACTCCAGGATTCTTATGGTCCCCATTATACTTACTTTCCATTGCAATATTTAATTTAAAAGAAAAACACTGTTCGGATTTACTGGGGCATTGCGAGACAACCAACTTAAGCCAGTACCAGAACTATTCGTTGCGGATGTTGATCCTATCCCAAAATCATCTCATATTTCTCGTTTTTCTTCTATTTCCACATACGTCTTCTCCTTTCGCATCTTCGGACTCTGTGCCATTGCTTGGAGTGTAGAATTCCATCCGGTTCGTTCGAAACTTGTTATTTTTTTGGGATCGGGAGTAGCATCTCTTATCGTATCAAATTTCTTCCTGACTATTATCATGTCACCTCCAACTCCAAGAAAAACGAATCGGGAATCATGGATCCACCTTCGCATTGGAACATTTTGCCCAAGCATCCTCTACCCAAAAAATTGCTCCAGGATTGCACCCAGAAAATAAAAAAGAGGGAAAAATGATTATAACAATGCCTAATTCTGTTGCAACCTTTGGAAAAGAGGAAATCGGATTGTGATCAAATTCTTACCCCGATTCAGGGATGCAGCTCCGGAGCAATGAGTACAATGCAATGAAGCCAAAGCGAAGTAGAATGAGATCGACTTGAGCCAATTCTGGATTCTTGAGTTGCTCGTTATTTTTGGAACGTCTTCCCCGCCACCACTACGAGCCACAATCCCCATAATAGCGTTTTCACGTTGGTATTTAACGAGCAAGAGGCAAGAGCTACACCAAGACCTCATGTTGGAGTATTCCTGTCGTGTATTGTCCTCCAGTATCGGGGGCCGGATGGTGATGCTTGGGTGACAATTCCTCTCTGATTTTTTTCCTTCGTTCTGGAGACGGAGCACAAGAAAAAGAAAATGATAGAAATGGAAGTACTTTCTTTTTTCCCAAGTTCCTTTCACCTTGCTCGTCTACTTAATTCTTTTTTTCTCACAGGTGATTATCATCCGAGGGAAATAAATAGCTTCGTCTTCTCCTCTCCTCCCCGCTCAAAAGCATCATATAATAAGCTTGAGTTTCTGAGCCCCCGCGAGTGAAAAGAAAGTTTTGGAGGAGAAAACATCGCATCTTTTGTTCTCCATCTTTGGAGGATCGTCAATCGTCATCTGCTGGGAAAATAAGAAAGGACGCAACAGCTTTCCCACAAAAAAACACGACAACATTGAGTTTGGTTTCCTCCAGCAAATAGATATATTCTCCATTCTCTAGCGTTCATTCATTTCACTTTTTTATTTCCAGCCTTCCAAGGAACTTTTCTGTCATTGTCTTTCACTTTGTTTTTGGGGTTTTCATGCTGAATTTGAAAAACCACTGCACTGATGCAACCTTGGTCTTTTCTTCTAGCAGACTTCACAGTAGCATTCCGCTTTCCCAGCCTGTGTGCCTCTGGTATTCACCCTTTTTGAATTCTGGAGTCTCTTCTGCTTTCAATTTTGCATAATTTTTTTACTTCACTGAATATAATGCACCCTCCCCGTATTTATATTCATTAGGTGGGAAATTATGCATGAGTTTGATCTTTGGCGACCCCACAAATTCCAATTTCATCGCATCAGCATCATCATCTCCTCCCTTCTCTTCCTCCCCCTTCCATTTTTATTGAAAGGTGGAATGCAAAATCTTAAACAGGAGATGACATAAGTACTGTAGGAGATGGAAGCTTGTTATTTGGCATTCTTACTGAGGAGCGCGGGAAAAAAAAGTATTCAATTTCTCTGCTCATCTTTCACTCTCCGTTCCACATCGCACCACACCACACCACAGTTCCGTACGTCATCATCATATTTCCAATTGGAGGGAGAACGAACCGCACCTTCTAGCATTTCTTGCTACCTGGAGCTCGAGCTCGAGATCGGCTCAGAATATTTTTTTAATGCTTTTGTTGTTCGCCTTCTAAAATATTCCACGCGTGAGAAAATGCTTTCGCTTACGTTTCTTATTCTCCGCCAGAGACTTTGTCCTTCGGAAGCTGGTAATAGGACTAAGGTACTCTATTTTTGGGATTGCAAGTGTAGCGAAGGAAAATTCGAGACACTCCCTGGAATATAAAAAAGGTGCTCTTTATGATATTACTCAATTATTCTCGATTCCTTGAGCGAAACAAGCTTCTCAAAATATTGAGCTGGAACTTGGAAGAAGCAATGCGGTTTGGTTCAAGTTATTTTTTTTCACGGGAGACGGGAATGTTTATTAGATTTTTTGAGGTGGAGTGGAAAATACTCGAGGTTTATTTCTGGTGCAGAATTCGTATCAAAATTTTGATGTGCTCCTGGAAAATACTTTCCAGAGCATGGAGAAGATTCATTATTGTGAAATATTGAACTTACGTAAGCGACTTCTGGAGGACCGCGTAATGAACTCAGGTTGTTTCTCCGGAATGCTGGGACTTCATTCCGGGGAGGAAGTCCACGAGGGGAATGTGAGATTATTAGGAAATTCAATTTATTTTGTGGATGTCCCCATTTCTCCATCATCTCATGGAACTAATACTTCACCGTCTGCAATTTTTACGAAATGATGGATTCCGGAAGCGACCATAAAAGCGAAGGTGAGGCATGCAATGACGATGAGATGAACTGGAACTTGGGACCGGTGACATTTTCATTCCATTGGCTGTACCTGGAAGCTTTTTCCCAGTTCCAGGGAAACGACGGGCTCTCACTCTGTAACAGAGAGAGTATGTGTGGTAGTGTTGGAATGGCATGGCATCGTTGGATCCCGAGCCCCTGGTTCCTCTTCCTATCCCATTTCATCTTTTTTATTGCATTTTGTTTGCTTTTGTCCCGTGGCCGAACATTCCAGCTCCGGGTTCTACTTTTCTACTATGACAATTTTATTTTTTCCAGGGGAAAAAAGAGGCATTCTCGATCTCGATGGAGCACTCTGACTCTGATTGTGAGCCTCCCTTCCACAAAATCCATTTATGCTTCATAAATGGATACTAATGACGTTACATTAAAAAGGGCGAAAAAAGGATTGTTGATATCGAAGTAATGGCGTAGTGGGTATAGGCGGGGGTCGACTACTGCTCAATGAAATTGCTACGGAGAGGAGATAGCTTCAGCGGTTCAGCGGAGATTTTTTTATTGTCCTGTTATGCTCTTCCTCCTCCTCCAACAATATTCCCCGTGCCTGTTTACCTTTCTCATTTGAGATGAAAAAAGGCTGGAATCTGGATTGCTACTGCCACCACACCACAATGGAAAATTTTCCAGTTTTTCTCCTCCTCCAGGAGAAAAGTGAATGTCAACACTGAGTGAGGCCCGGAAGTGACTTGGCTGTGTGGTGTACAGTGCCAGCCACCGTCGAAATAAGTAAGTGTATTTTTTTAGTGTTTGCTCTCCTGGAAGAATAAATGCTTTCAGAGGAGATCATAATCTCCAGCCCGTGAGGGAGTCGCAATATTGTTTAGCAATTATGATGATGTTCTTTGAAATATGGAATTGAAAGAGATTGGATCAGTAAACACGCAAAGAGTGAAAGGGAAGTGGAGCAATGAAAAGGAGGAGAATTATGTTATCATCAAAAGAAATACACTTTCAATTGCGGCCGTGGTCGTGACTCGGCACTTGATTGGATTCTGATTCGTACCCGCACTTGAGAAAGCACTGGAAAAAAAAAAGGTTGGAGCAGGGAATACTTCAGGAGAAGGATGAACTTCTAGTACATGGGTCTTCTCTTCGGTAAAAGTGATGGACTTCGGAGAAATAACCCTTGAGAAACTAATGGATTTCCTCTTACTCTGGAAAAAATCGAGATGGACGGAAGAATCCAAACAAAGCGTATAGATTTTTTAGGAGAAGGATTGGGAAAAACCTGAGAGCGGAATTGCCATTAGTGGTTCCACACATCCGATTACATTTATGCACTCAAATGAACGATAACAAAATCTTTTGTATTTTTGAAAACTCGGAGACTAAATATTTCATATTGAAAATCTTTGCGAACATTTTGGCATTATATATATTCTTTTGCATGCGACAACTTCTACCGGGTTGCGTAAAATGATTTTAAATTGAAACAAATTTTTTCTCGCATGAATACAACATCACTATAGGTAGAGTATATATTTCTCGTACGACGCATTAGACCTTAAAATACATTAGTAGTTTACATTAACATTTGTATACTTATAATTAATTAATGATACTTCATGATAAATTATTTTAACTGATCCCATTACATAAATATATTCATTACAATAATAATTTGATTAGCATAATATCTTTGTTCAATTCTTCTGAATGGTACTGGCTCTCGAGATCCTTGGAACTCTTGACATGGTCGAAGCCCTTTTGGCATTCTTTTCCTGTAGCTTATCTAGCATTTCCTTGTTGCGCATATAGTCTATAGTCTATAGCATTACTTTTTTTCGGTTTGGGGTCTTTGAACTTCTTCTCCTTCGAAGTGTGCTTCAACTTCAGACTAGATTCAACTATTTTTACTCCTTCAGTGTGGTGATGATGAACCTCGGGATGCTTCAGGTGTTTTGATTGTCCCTTCTTCTCGTCTTCTTTCTTCTTGTAGTCCTCTCCCAAATCGTAAATGTTCTTTTGCCTGGCCCTCTGCGGACAGAAGATGCAGTCTGATTCGCCCTGAGGATCGTATGTGATCTCAACGAGGGCCTTCAACAGCTTCCAGAATTTTGGAAAGGCAGTAGCAAGTTGGATGATGTCTTTGGAGCGTATTTCCAAAACTTCACAGACTTCTTCGGCGCGGTAAGATTTGCGATAGTATTCGTTGTGGAAGAGGCACGGAAGCTTCCCGAAAGCATCGCCAACCTTATAAACCTTCTTTAGCTCCATTTCTTCGGTACCGTGAGCAATGACTCCACCGATGTGACCCCGATAAACGATATACATGGTGTCGCCTAGGTCACCCTCCTTCACAATGCACACCCCCGGCAGATATACGGAGTGACCGACGCGTGACGCAACTTGGGGAATGAAGGTAGGGTCGTCGATGTTGAAAAGGTAGCATTTCTTTAAGACATCCTGGAACAACTCATTGCACACTTCGATCCTCAGTGTGGAGGGAAGAATAGCAGTCACCTCGTGGTAGAGCCTCCCTCGACACTTGTCCCACAGAGCGTTGAAATACTGGTTGGTTTGATCTTGTCGAATACTGGATAA
>JAHZNH010001647.1:0-10542 GCA_027744355.1 Tyrannoseira gladiata | reverse complement strand
AGTAAGTCAACAAAAAATAGTTTCAGTTCACAGAAATATGTTTGAAATGTCTCCTCGTGTTTTTACACATGGTCATGGGCAACCTTCTAATGCTTCGTTGAAGTTTATGGGGGGAATGGAAGAATGATGATAAAAGAGGAAGTGGTGTGACTTGCTTTTTCTTCGTCATCCTAACCCAGGAAGGGCAAGATCTTAACATGAGGTTGACTAATAGTTACAGTTGTCTCCAGAAAGGTTTCTGTCGTAAAGTGTGAAGACATCTTCTCTCGTCATCATTGGGCTGGGTCGGGACGGATTTGGATTTGGTTCATGTTCCAGAGTTGTTGGATTAGACTTTAAGTAGTATCGCATGAGTAATACAGCAGCAGTAGTATTATGCAAGGTTCGACTCGAGTATTTTACGTTCATCTTCTTTCTGTTCATTTGGGTCAGAAAACCATACCATTGAAATCGTGGTACACCAAAAAGCCAGAAAGGCGAGGAAGGTGAGTTACGTCATGCTTGGACGTCATCTATAAATCCACATTTCCACTAGGTCGTTGGGATTAAATGTACCAATTCCAATTGGAAATTTTGAAAAAAAAACATGGGATCTTGTCGTGTCAAAAGCATCGTGTCGCCATAAAATGTGGCGTTATGGTACTTTCGCAAAATGACTTGCGAATATCAACGCATATATTCTTTATACTTTTTTAAANGTTATGGTACTTTCGCAAAATGACTTGCGAATATCAACGCATATATTCTTTATACTTTTTTAAATCTTGAAAGCCGGATGTATCTTACTTTATCCGGATTTTGCGTAGGCAGATCCGAAGTTTTTATGTGTGTTGACCCTAATCTCGGGAAAATTTGGGACAGAATCGACATCCATGGATGAAATATGGAAGTGCAAATGTCCAATTCTCGCAAATCGATGGGCTGTTGAGGTCATGTTGAATGTCAAATGCGTATGTGCGTCTTTTAAAATCGGTCCCGTGAGAAGATTTTTGAAAATCATTTTACTTCCAACGCAATAATTTTTTAATGTATGTGGCAAAACCAAAAACTCGAAGTAAGTACTAGAGCATAGGTAAATGCAAATGATCATGTCTTCTCTCCTTGGCAACACGAAGGAACATTTACTTATTTTTTTAAGAGCGGCGGAATTATTATTAGAATAATATGTAGGTAATGGCAGTTCCCATGGTTAAGTATTAGTACCTCTGCGGTACATTTGCAAGCTGAATTCTATTAATTATGAAATCGAGTGTGGTCGTGGTGGAAGTTAAATATTTAGCAAGTGTGGAAGTTGTATCTGCGTAGAATGGATGCCACATTCTTGCACAGCCTGAGCTGCTGCTGCGGTCTGTCAGTCAGTCGGTATCTTTTTTCTTAAAAAATGTTCAACTTCAACCATGTTTTTAGTGCTGGATTGCTTTTTTATTTTTTAAGCTCTAGAACTTTAGATAAAGTGCATGATTTCATAATGTGAGCAAGCTAGCGAACACACTCTCTAAACTTTGGCTGTGGCCATGTTCACTTGAATGAAGTAAATATATTACTATTTATGTTCTACTTACTAAACGTACCTATTCCATTTTTACCTTTCCTAGTCATCTTTTACGATGCACTTTTAGCCCCAAAAAATTGTACCTATATTGGCAAAATTGTTAGAATTAAAGAAGTACTTTTTGGATGAGTGTGTGTGTCACGTTTTCCCTACTACACCGCCAACGTCCAAGCGGAAAATGTGAGATGGATGTAGATGCACTTGCGTATGTACTGAAAGTACAAGTTGAGAAGGTGTAAAGCAATGTTCGTACGTGGGTTGAATGAATCGCATTCAGACTTTCCGTATTTGTCTATAGCGTTTTGGATTTTGATTGGTTTAATTTTCTGGCCGACTGGATTGTAAAGGTGGAAAGAGACAGAAAAGTGGAAGGAAGACTATATGCAGTCTTCTGAATCTCAACGAGGAGAAAAAGAGAAGTATAGTAGTAGTAGTTGCACATTCTGTGGTGATTCAGTTGAGACGTTGTCTGTTAGTACCAAAAAAAGCTCGCCTTGCCATATGCATCTCGAATTGGATGGATATATATTGCACATTTATTTGTATTAGTCACTGCGTACTTGAGATGTAGGATTTACTAGGAATTTTTTTCCCTGATTCATCCAACTTTTTTGTGTACCTTCTTTATTTTGATTGGTTTAATTTTCTGGCCGACTGGATTGTAAAGGTGGAAAGAGACAGAAAAGTGGAAGGAAGACTATATGCATTCTTCTGAATCTCAAAGAGGAGAAAAAGAGAAGTATAGTAGTAGTAGTTGCACATTCTGTGGTGATTCAGTCGAGACGTTGTCTGTTACTACCAAAAAAAAGCTCGCCTTGCCATATGCATTTCGAATTGGATGGATATATATTGCACATTTATTTGTATTAGTCACTGCGTACTTGAGATGTAGGATTTACTAGGAATTTTTTTCCCTGATTCATCCAACTTTTTTGTGTACCTTCTTGATTTGTCTCTGTGAGATAAGGAGAGAGTGAGTGTGCACTATTCCTACATCCTCTAAAAAAAGTCTTGTAGAAATCCAGAAACCCGGTGAAAAATAATCAAAATTCTAGTGAAGTAGATGTTTTATTGATTCTTTAGTTTTTTGGAGATAGTTTTTCTAGAAAAACATAGTTATTTTCGTGGAATTAGGAAAAAGGGCAAAAAGTTTTCCCTTGTGTAAATATGGATCGTCTGAGGAATCTCTTCTCTTCCCTCTTCGCTGGAAAGGTAAATAGGATCTCACTACTCTTTTGTACGAAAATTGAATTAGTGAATGCGTAATTTTATCCGGGGAAGGAAGGGAAAAGTCTTTGTGCCTCTAATAAGTAATTAGTCTTCATTTCCACTTAGATTCTCCACAGATAATTATGATTTGTGCCTGACGTGACTTAAATTTGGAGCTCAAGAGCATGAACACTACACTGATATTTCGTTGTTGTGCTCACTGAAATGGAGAAAAGAGTGATACGCTCTGTATTACTACAGAAGACGATCATTTATACCCGAATAAGTGAATGCAAAAGCGTTTTTGGTGTTGCATAAACAAATGCATCGTTTGTTGGCTTTTGAGAAGAAAGTCGTCAAGTGAAAAAAATCTTCAAAATCACTATCAGTTTTGGAAATCAGCAGTTCAAGCAAACACACAAAGTTTAGGGGGACACTCATCCTCAGAAGCACTTTGTTTAATAGGCTTGTTTCCCTGCTTCCTGGTCATGATCATCATGAAAAAGATTGGGGAGATGAAGAAGTGGATGTTGGTTTGGTGATGAACCATTCAGGTTGTGCCTTTGCCATTTGGTAGAGTGAACTAGAAAAGATATGAAATCAAGGTCTTGCTTAAGGTCATGCTAGCAGCAAGCCTTTGTCATATTAACTCCCAACGGATTTTTTTTTGAAAAATCATTTTCTGTGAGGCTAACTAAAGCCACTTCATGGGACAGACAAAGTTCGTGTGGTAAATGGGAGTTTGATGCAATCTCCTGCCGAGTTTCCCTCGGAGCAGAAATCATATCTGAAGTCTAATACTTGTTCGTTCAATTTTTCTTATGATTATGCATTGCTGAGGCTGGTACTATACTGGTGGTGTTATCATAGCTTCCTCTATTTTTCACTTCTAGTTAAGTCAGATAAACCGCAATCTTTATCACTGTATCATCTACTGAATCCTTGTACTTTGTTTGATGGAGTGAATTGCAGTTTTTGGTCGTTTGTTGGATAACCAGAACTAATTGGAGGTCAATTTAGTGCACTGGCTTTTCATGGGTGAATAAACCCCTTGTATCGTGTTTCATTCTTTATCTCGATGAAGTATAAGTCCATAATTTCTTGGCTTTGCATAATACTTCCTCCTTTCGTTGTCTGACTCAATTTTGGGAGTTTTTAACCTGAAACTCAGGAAATCTGCACAAGAGCATAGCATAACATGATGGCGACGCTGAGGAGCTGATCTGGCGACGAAATTCTACCAAAACATGCTGAATTATCCACCTTTTAACCTTCCTTTTGAATTTTACCCCTTTCGTTTGCGTTAGCCCAAATTATTTGACATTAACATTCGCAAGGACTTTATTTTTTTTAGGAGGATTTTATTTTTTTGACTGGGATAACGCAAACAAACTGATTCATAAAATCATTTTACTTTTGGCGCTGGATCTTTTAAATTACACCAACTTATTTTCTCCATGCGGCTCCTTTGTAAAAATATGCGAGTTTTATGGGCTGAGATTGTGTAAACACGAAAAAATTATTTTACCCCTTTCGTTTGCGTTAGCCCAAATTATTTGACATTAAAATTCGCAAGGATTTTATTTTTTTGACTGGGATAACGCAAACAAACTGATTCATAAAATCATTTTACTTTTGTCGCTGGATCTTTTAAATTGCACCAACTTATTTTCTCCATGCGGCTCCTTTGTAAAATATGCGAGTTTTATGGGCTGAGATTGTGTAAACACGAAAAAATTATAATTTTATGACTAATTAACATACTGCCTAGCCTTGGATCCATTAAGCACGCAATTGTACTTTGAACTTGAGTTCAAGCTTAATGTTTATTTTTAAAAACTTTTTTTCAATCATTACGAGTGAGGAATGACTAGCATAATAGGACACGCACACGTCATGATAAGATTCGACTTTTTCAATGATGGAGTTACGCACATTTGTTAAAAAATTGGTTATTGTTGTTGTAAGTTTGCACCACCAGAGACGTTAGACAGATTAGATCATGATCTTACATTTGTGCTCCTCGCTTTTTTGTTGGTCACGTATAATTTTTTTCATAAAAATCACGTGTGTGGTAGAAAAACGAAGAAAAAATCGTTCCTACTTTTTTTTACAATAATCTACGGAATTCTTTTGTGCGTACTAATGTTCATGGCATATGTATTGTTACGAGTATCTAACTTGTTCAGTTTTACTTATCTCCAAACGATACCTGTTGGGTTCGCTGTTTTGCCCTAGTCTCCTATGAGTAGTAACTATGATCGTATTGGCACATTACTCGAACATGTGTATATCGTGATTTGTAGTAAAATACCGACATGGATTTTATTTCCGTTTTTGTTACTCCCCATTGTAAGTACAAGAATGAAAATCGTGGGATAAAGTTGCCTTAAAGATTTAGGGAAAAAATATTTCTTAGTGGTCGGGCTGTCTGAGTCAATTGTGCTCTTTTCTTTTGTGGGCCAAAAGTACATAATTTTTACTTTTATATTCATCATTCTTGAATGACGATGATGATCATGAGAGATCTAACAGGCAGCGTGAATAGAACTTTTTTTGTAATCCAATATGCCTTTCCTCCTAACATCCTAACTTTTTTCCTAGCAGAGCTGAGTCTCCGTCGTCGTCATCATCAGAGAAATTTGAACAAAAGAAGATATTATTGGATCTCCAGAGGGTGCTGGTTTGGCTGAATGGCATGGCATGGCAAGACATTCTTTTTTACTGGGCTCAAAGATCGTTTTATGAAGAGGAATGAAATAAAAAAGAATATGTGTGGAGGAAGAGAGATATGAGTGGAGCGAATACAAAAAAAATATACTTTATTTTATTCCATGCTGGAGTCCTCTGTGCAAATAGGCAAAAGCTTTTTTCCCTTCCCCCTTGGTTAGACAACAGATGCATATGTGACATGACATGGAATTTGACAAGTTAACCCTAAAGCTGCCAGCGAGAATATAAGTGTGAGAGTTTGACTTGTCGCTGTGTTTGACTAAAAGGAGAAAAAAAGTTGAATGCTTATATTCTCTTGCTTACCTTCGCAGGAAATTCTTCGGATATTTCCTACTTTTCACTCCCCATGAAAAGTTATGACGGGGAGCGATAACGGTTTTTGCTGGATTCAGCTAAAAAAAGAGTTGATATTACGTTTCTACAAAATTATATTCCTTTTTCATGGAATTGAGTAGGAAAATGTAGCCTGTCAAACAGCAGTAATGTACAAACATAGTAGAATTAGATTGTCAACCGATACCGATTTGTGAACGACTATAGTAGTAGGTAGGTAGGTATGGGCTAATCCGATTCGTGTGTTTGAGCTGTCCGAATCTTAATAACATCTGAGTGACATACAGTCATCATCTGCGTCATCATAATGATCACGAGAATTTTATATGCAAAGGTATCCTCGGATCATGATAATTTATTGTGCCGGAATCCATTCGTGGTCATGCCACCACATTTTCGAAATATGGGAATTTTTTCAGACTTGATGAACACATGTTTCATGATTCTGATTTCCCTTATGGCGCAGTTGCCTCTGCATCAAGTCTAATTTATATTTTGAGATTCTTTCAGGGTTTTGCTTGCTAAGTGGTTGATGAAATAGAGGCATACGGATTGGTATTATGTGGGTTGTTTTGCAATAAAAAAATAATAAAAAGCATTCCGAACATATCGTAGAGAACGGTGGAGCCAAAATATCCGGTGTGAGTGTACAGCTATAGATAATAAAATGGAATGTTTGTACTTGTGACAGTTTTATGTGGCATGGAATGCCAAGCAAATTCACGATGTTTATTTTTGTCTGCTAAATAGTATTAGCACACTGAGCGATTCAGAAAATGATAAAAGGGGTAGGAAATGTGGTCATCACATTTTTTGCTGGGAAAAGGAGTTAGGAGAGCCAATTGATTTTTTCTCTCGGCTGCACAGAAATATCTGCCTAATTTGTTTTGTTTAAAGACTAGCTGCGTCAGCTAAAATGAACAAAATAAGTAAGTAAATACAATATGATCTATGTATTGTTCCTCCATGATACCATGATGATGAATTTCAAGATTGACTGGGTGTAGCACTCGGCAGCGCTTCATTAAATGAATACAACCGCAAAATTACGATGATCATTATTACATCCCTTTGTTCAGCTGCATGGTGAGTAGGTCTGTTGCAGGAGGCAAGTCGAGTGATGAATGTCTTGCGTGAACTTCACTTGGCAGGAAAAATGCTAACATGTGTAAATTACTCGTGTAATGTATTTTTCCAACGGCAATATTTCCGAGGAATAATCATCCTCATCATTTGTAATGGAAATTACTAGCAGTGAGCGAGAGCAAATGTCCTGTGATGAGCAATTTGAGAAAAAAAATTCATACGAATGAGTCGAGTTGTTGAGTCGGTGGTTTGTTGTTGTTTGGGCTGAGCTCAAAGCAGAATATACATGACATGGAGATAATGATAATATTTAATGTAGCTGTTCTTGTTTGTCATATTCTGTAAAATCTTTGTTCGCGAAACGTAAGCCAGGAGGATTTTTTTGCATTCATAAATGGGCAATCCTCTTCTCCCTCCTCATATCCATTTTCTCGTAATAATGGACAGAAATCATATTAACAATGGCATTATAAATGTACGACACACTTGCCTGGGGTTTCATTGTGGTGCAATGACATGACAGTGGTCTGGTCATTTAATGACGGGTTGTTTTGAGTGAGAGGTTTGCTGTAGTTTTGTGTGAGTCATGAAAATGATGAGGATGACGACGACTCTGGGTACTCAATAATTTCTTCATGCGATGCGCACGCCCAAGAAAGATAAACAAGGGACTAGGGAAAATATGACGTCTATACAGGGGCAAAATAAATTGACGAACTTGTTGTAAATGAATTTGTCAAAAAGATGATCAATGGCCGTCTACCTAATATCCGAAATGGTATTCGGTTCTCGAATTCAAACCGGGAGCCAGATAAGATATTTTGTGTGCCAAGACAATGAGCAATGCAACAGTAGCAAGAGCAAGTGATACGTGATCAGCCAATTCTATTTTTTTCACCCACGACAAACGACGACCTTTTTTCCTACTGTTGCGTTGGTATTGTTGGAGAGATGGATGTGATATAGATAAGAGTAGGATTTTTCGGGAGTTTGAGTTGTTGTTTGAGTATGTCATTCCTTCTCAGAGTAACATTTGTTAGGAGAAGAAAGACTTTTCCGGCTGTTACTTTGTTATTGCCCCGCCACACCACACTAGAAGTAGTAGTAGTCGTACTACGATTATTGTGTCCGTTCAAGCGAGGAATACGAAAAATGTGGAGTCAGTGAGTAAGTACTGCAAAGGAGCAGAGTTGGTCGGGAATGAATTCTCGTTTTTTGTCATCTTTTCGGCTTTACGTGGAAAAACGTGTTTCTACTATAGCATGAGAATATTAACTAAGCATAAGTACCAAGCTTCACATGGCTGCAATATGATATCATGAAATGAAAGCTTGCTAAATGACAGGGGATGGATGCAACATTTTTTGGGAGGAAAAATGTGTGTCCGGGGGTTTTTGGCTGAAGGGCTAAAAGCCAAAAGTTTGTTGCATGTTGTTTCGTGTACAATTTTACCTCTTTTCCGTATTCAAGAAGCAATTTTGATCCGGCACTAATGCACCATGTAACAGCTTGTTTTCACAGTCATTTCTACCGGTTTTTAGTGCGTATGTCGAATTCTTTTTGAAGGGGGTTCCAAATAAGTAAAAACACTAGAGATTGAGGTACATGGGGTTGCATGTCATGCGCTTTCGGTTGCGTTGCTGGGAGCTTTAGCTCCGCTCTCTAGTCACCCGGTATTGTGCTTCATTGAAGTGGAGTGGGTGACGCGTGGAATAGATAAGTGGTTTGGTCTGGTCTGGCGCTTTCCGCTGCGTCCATTGTACTTTCAAGACGGGTGTCTGGCTGGGCAAGAGGGTTTTTGAGATTGGAAAATTGATTGGGATCGGATGGAAGAATGGATTTGGAAGGGGAGATAGAACTGAATATTGGAATGAAAGAAGGAGTAGAGAGGTACACACATGCCATAATGATGGAAGGAGTGTGCCTAATGGATTATAATTGTGTTGTATGAATGAAACTCATGCACGAAGAAGTACATCTCGTGGGGGAAAAACGATGAATAACTGGGAAGACCCAATTATGTCAATTTGATTGCGCGGGAACAGTGTAAATCAGCACATTAATGGATGATTGGATCGGAAAAAGGTGGAATAATTAGGAGCAAGGAAACTACATAATTGATGTTGTACACGAGTTTGAACTTGACTGTCGTGTTTTTTAAAGACAGCTGTATTTTGGCAATCACTCATTTCTATATTGAAACCAAAACTTTTTCCTAGAATCTGTGCAATTAATTAAAGCACGACGAGTTTTTATTTTCCTCCCTGCATAAATCAATGCTTCACTGATAAGGCCAAGATTCACGCTTCACTTGAGATATGCTCAACAATAAAAGCGTACCAGTGGTAGTAATAAACTTATGCAATGTACTCTTCCCCGTCTCACGGTTCATAATGAAGGCCTCGTAAAAGCAGTTCTACACTGTCATAATAAACTTACACAGTCGACTGTGACTTGACTTTATGATAAAAAAAACCCTGGCATCATGCATCGTCATCAAGTCAACCGTGTGCATGGGGAAGCGAGCGAGCGTAGGTATGTAATGTGCATTTACAGTCATTACAATGACGAAGAGAAAATAAAAAATTTTGCCCGGTCCATCATATTTCCTTGGCAGCATGCATTCATTACATAAGAATAGTAATGCTATGCGCCACCACCACCAAGCCAGGGGCTCATAAATAGTTCTATTCTGACCAGAATACAGCGGCGGCTGCAGCTCGACAATAATAACAATAATAATAATCTCTTCTGTTTTACTGCACACTATTATTTCTGGGAAGTCGGAATCGAAAAAAAATATGCTGCGAAACGAGAAGACGGCTCGGGGACGGGAAAGAGCGAGCGAGCTCTGTATATTAGTTTGCTCATCATCATTCATATACTTAATAATATTCGTGATCTCTGAATAACATTTATGATGCAGGGGATGTTATGCATTAATCGTGTTGAATGATGTTTTTTCCTAGTTTTTACTGCTAATATCATGAGCTTCATTAATCAGTTGTTTTAGGGCTACTAATGAAAAGGAAAGGAATGATGAATGCAAAAAATATGGAAATCGAGGGATGTGGAAGGGAAAAATGTGTTTTCAAAAACCGACGGTGATGACTGAAGCGTGTTAATTATGGGCTGGTCAATATTAAAAGCTTTTTTGGAAGTTGGGGAATGGGCTCAGTACGGGAAAATGAGATGCTGGGCTTCCTTCATTGTGAAAAGTTATTTAGTTGACATCCTTAGTACGCAAGCTCTAACCCTCTCCAATCTCTTCTGAAAAGTACCCGATGAAGCAGAATAATGAACTGCATTTTTTTGGAAGCGACCCAAGAAATCTTGATATGCCATCTGCTTGCATCAAGGTGGCTGTCAAAATTTTTCAACGGAAATATGAGTAGGTGTTATAAGATTCTGATGTGAAATGAAGAATTCGCATCCTTTCTGATTACATATCCAGCAGCTCACAGGACTCCTGATAAAAATCCATCATGGGCTGTAATAACTGACTGAGAATGAAATGATAATGATGAGAAAGGACATAACAGGGTCATTCTTTCGCTTCAGAGGTCATGGACAAGAGCTACATGAGGTTTGTTTATTGCAGTGCAGTAAATAGTTCATCAACTGAAGAC
>JAHZNH010001646.1:0-22377 GCA_027744355.1 Tyrannoseira gladiata | reverse complement strand
AATAAATACTCTTTTTTTGTACTATTCTCGATTCTCGTCCTGCCTGGCTAATATGGGTTTGGTATATTCTGTCATATTACAGAGAGAGATCCGAGGTCTTTTATCTCTGCAACTTTACTTGAATTTCGGAGTAGCGCCACTAGCAGCTTCCTATGTCTTTCTGGGTTACAGCATTTCTGATAGGTGCCGCGCCGCAGATTCGGCTTTGGGATCCGCTGGACTGGACAGAGCTAGTCTGTTTCTAGTTTCTATTGCGTATTTTCACCGTAGTGGTGGTGGTGGTGGTAGAGATCATGGAGAGTTGCTCGCTTACCTACGCAATCTCTACCTTTTTCCTATATCCAGAAATCTAAGGATTCATATTATTCCTTTCACTTTCCAGCAAGAGTCCCTTCCCTTCTAAAATACTACTTGACCATGGCATTTTGCTCGTGCAGATTGTATCGCATCCTTGTTCTTCATCTTCATTACATTACCATTGCTCAAGTCTAGTAGATTTTTTTTTGATATTTTCTTCTGCTTTTGTATTGAATTCATATCCTATCTTAGTTCTAGTTTTCTACTCTCGAAGAAATTGAACTTCTGCTTTTGACAGACAATGTTATGAGATGAGAATATGAGAAATTCAACTTTTCGAGAGGGCCTTGTGCACAGTAGACAAACTGGACTTTTTTTTGCTAAAAAAAATCCAATCTCACTCAAAGGCATCATCTTCTCCCTTCTCCTTGGCATGCATGAGCTTCAGAGTGGGCGAATTTAGGGAAGGCCTTTTGAAATAACATAACGATTGCCCCGCGGAATAAAATAAATACTATGAAGGTACGGTCAATAGCGAAGTAACTCAAGTGTTTCGAAGTAGTTTCCGGTAAAAGTTTTGGAATCAATTTTTATTTATACCAAGATCCCGCGGAATACGGAAATATCCTCGGTCCGCAATTCCCGCGGAGATCAAGTCGCCCAACTGCTCTGATCTTCCGCGTATTGAGGCTGAGAGTCTCGTTTGGAAGATGTTAATATGAATGTCTGTTTTGCTGGCTCATCAGCGTTCATATAAATTTTAGGGAAACATAATCATGGCTCATGCTGCAGAACCTTCGATTGTAAAAAAAATACTCCGACTCACGTTAATTTTAAAACTAACTTGACTAGTTCAAAATCCACAATGATCATTTAAGGTAGATCATCTCCCAGCAGGCAGGGTCCGAAGCTAACGATATTCATGCAAAATTATATCGCTCCTCGGATATTTAAATTGGGAGAAATGAAATTGTGAATTATGCAATAAATAACTTTTGGAAAACCTTTTTTAAAATCTGCAATGATAGAATTTACTTGAGCTTAGAAACGTTCCGGATCGTTTGAACTGCGATTTTCATTAACAAAATACTTTCAGTTTGCTGGTGCACTAAAGATACAAAAATATCACATGAATGAGGTTTTTGAAGTAACTTGAGTTTTTTAATCACCATATAGCTTCCTATTAATTCTTTTAACCGACTCCCGATGTTTGAAAACCTTTTTGACTATTTCATCGTTGTTTTACGAAGGACGACATCTTCTACCTACTCAAAGAAAATGAGGATAGAGGTCCGAGCTTACGAGGAAGGTGAAGCTGTAGTATCACCAGAATTTTAGCGCATTCCAAAGAGAGGGTTCTGAAGCAAAAAACTATCCATGCTTTTTTATCATGATTTTAAGGAGAGTGAGTAGCCCCCTAAGAGGAAAAAAATAAATGAACGATTGGCATAACGCGGTAGTCTGCAAATCTATATATTTAAAAAAAAAAAATATCGAATACTTTCCATGGTACTATCGAATAGGTGGGTATCCCTATTTTCATGAAGGAAACATTATGAATAGAAAAGTGTTTTCCTTGTACCTACGTTGCGTCACCTTGGAGACACGGAGGAGGTCACTCTCCTTCCGGAGTTCAAGGTGATCACTGTCAAGCATACTCTTTGTCTTGGTTACGACATTCTTCTGAGCAAACGGCCCCTTATGGCTGATTTTGTGCATTCCACGAAGATTACTTATTATTACCTATTTAACTCGTTGGAGCTGAGTTACTTACTAAATTCTTAATTGAGTTGTAAAGAATCAATTAAAAATTGACTGTTGTGATGGGAGCCTTGTGATCGATACGTGAAATATTTTTCCTTTTTAGTCTATTACATTATAGATTTTCATTTCTTAATTCTTGTTTTAGAGAATCACTTTTCAACATTTGGATCATTATAATTTGATATAAGAAATTAATTCATGGATCTAATTCTTAGATGAAAAGTGCGGATATTTTTTTACACGGTTTTTGCTTAAGACGTAATTTTGCTCTCGCATTGATGTGCGCCCGTTGTCGGCTAAATCTACGGGTCCACAGTGCACATGTTACTGATGCAGCAGCAGAAGCAGCAAGAATGAAAGATGGGAAACAACATGTAGGACGGTATGGATGGAAGCAAGTACCTTAAATTCCGTGCGAGGAAAAGAAAAGGCTCAGTCTCTGGCAAGCAGCCGTACGGTCGTTTACTCACTCTCTGGCCATTGATTCTATTCATTGAGCATCGTCATTATTATCAGCACTATCTACATTATATTTCTATCACAGTTCTCTGTAGTCACTGCAGTGACTACTACTACATTGTTTCTCAATCGCAGCCGTTGAAGAAAAGAATTCGCACACTTATTTACTTAATTCCTAGCCCGTGAAAGTGGTTTCCCCAAATACTGTTTTTAAGTGGTTACCGTGTAAATCGATGTAGAATTAATGATGCCTCTTTTCGGGAAAAAGGACTCCACCAAAAAGTCCAAAAAGGAGGGCAAAGAGCAGGAGAAGTCTCCATCTCTCGAGGATAAATACGATATGAAAGATGTTCTGGGAACGTAAGTTGACCTTGTTCATCATGATTATCTTAATAAATCCCCCTCCCTCCCACTTACCATCGTCGTCAAAATCCAATTCCCTAAAACTTGAAACCATGTAACAATATCAATGCAACGCATGCATGCTGGTACTTTCACATTTGCAATGAAAACGGAAATAAGGACAATCATAATAGGATCCCCTTCTATGATGAGGTTTTTTTCTCCTAAAAACATCTCGTATTTCTCTGCTGGAATCAAGTAGGAGAAAGTCTTTGTAGCCCGCCAGTATGAAATGCATGCAAAAACTTTTCCCTACCCCTCTCCTCAACAATGCAATCACAGTCCACAACTTCTTTTTTTCTCCGTCCTGTACAGCGAGACTGTGTCCCAAAATAAATGGAATAAAAAAGGGAGCATAAAAGCTATAAGGTTGTGGGGATAAGGTTTAAACGTGAGCTACACGTTCTTATATTTTTTTGTGTCCTATCCTGCAGGGGAGCATTTTCTCAAGTACGACTTGCCCAAAGTAAGGAGGATCCTACAATGATGTATGCGATCAAGATTATAGACAAAAAGGCACTCAAAGGAAAGGAAGAGTCGCTGGAAAACGAGATAAAAGTGTTGAGAAGGTAAGGCACGATTTTACAATTCCACTTTTTTCATTTTCTTTTTCCAATTCTTATGTTTTCTTCTGCAATGTGAATTACGAAAGAGTAGAAAAGAGCCTTAGTTCTTGCGAGATATCTATCTATCTCCATATCATTATTATCATCCTCATCCTGCTCCTCCTTATAGCACCATTGCTTTCTAACTCCTAGTATTATGCGAAAATCGTCCTTTGTGGCAGAAATTTATCTAACATATGGCCAGTTCCGACTTTTCGTCTTAGAATTTCATTCATTCAATTCACTCAAAGATGTATGTATAGTGTAAGTAATATCAGCCCCATCCGGAGACCCCATTTCAAGCTTGCGCGAAAAAACCAGGCACGTTCTTCATCATCGTCTCGTACTCCATCCCAACTCTATTTCCCACTTTCTTCCAAAATATTTACGTTTTACGTGCTCCGTTATTGTTTCAATTTGCGTCCGAATTCAGAAGCAAATCGTTTTTTCCTCTTCTTGAATCACTTACGTAAAATTTCGTGTGGAATAAAACCCAAGGCAATTTTAACGTTACTCTGCTACAATTTTCGTAACAGTGTGGAGAACGTCAAGAATGACGATGGGTCATCATTAATGTACTGCAAAAAATGTACATTACCGTACACTTTTGAAGACATGCCAATGGAATCAAGAGAGCCAATCTCATTTCTATTGAGACGATCTTATTGATTTGGTATGAGGTTGCCTACATACACACTACACTACATTGTTATACATATCTCTTTAAGTTTTAATAAGGAATGCGTGTGTCCGAGTGAGTGCCTGATTTTTTTGCATTTTTCATGTTACCATAATAAGGTAATTGTCTGATGATGATCAAAGTGGAGAGGTAAGCGACTACCTATAGTAATAGTAGTAGTAGGTAAACACATTACATGGACGCGTGTGTTTAGGGTTGGTAGGCAGATTAGGCAAGCTAGAGGACACATGAAAAAAAAATTGTTACGTACAATGCAATGCTCATATAATCATTACAAAACTAGTCATACTTACTTTTCTATCCCTACACGTCTACTCACTTTCTGTTACAGTGGACTTGGACTTCCATATAACACAACAACAATGTAATAAATATATGGTAATTGTTCTTTTTTTACCTTCTTCAGACATCCATGCCCATTATGCACGTCTTATTTTTTTTGCATTATAATATGGGAGATAATACTGATAGTCAATTCGATTCGTTAGCATATTTTTTTGTTCATTCGGATTGAAATGTGAATGAGTAAACCTATACCTTAGCGCACAGCCAACCAACCGACCAACCACATTAATAATTAATTCATGTACTTAAACGTCACTTCATCTAGAGGGGCCGACAAAAATGCGTGTGCTTGCTTGCCTGCTTACTTACTTATGCGCACTCCCTTAAAGGTGAATAGTTTCTAAGTGAGCGGACGAAATGGGATATTTTTGATGGGCTTAGCGAAAACATTAGCATATTAAAAATACTTGCACAAAAAAAGTGCTGATATAAGCGAGTGCATTTAGCTCTCGCAACTAGACCATTTTTGGACTGCATTCTCTACTTTCGTATTTATTGTTGAAGTTGAAAGTGATGTTACAATCATGATCATCATACACACAGTATTTTTTTTGGCTATTCTCTTGTCCGTCCATTTCAAAATTGGGGGAGAGGTCTATTTTTCCTTGAAGGACTTTTTATACGCATTTGGTGCATAGGTACCCACTGAAGATTTGCAAGCTTGCAAAACATTGTTGCTGATACGAATGTACGTACTTACAGCACCACGGCACGACACCACGTAGACAAGTCGCAAGGATGAAGAGGTTAGGGTTGGATACAATCTTGCGATGTCATTCAATTCAATTCATGCTGTTTTCGCTAGTACAGATGTACATTCAACTTCATTTTCAGTCTATTTAATGCTTAACCATTAGCCTCTAATAGTGTCCTTTCAACTCTTTTTAGTCAATAGAAATGACTGTAAACATCTATTTATTCCTGCAGATTTCTGCAAAAAAATATACTGTGAGCAAAGTGATACTGGAAGGATACGTACTGATTCTCCATTTTTTCTTGTCGTGTACGTACGTATTATCATGTTCTTTCCCTAAAAATGTGGGCTTTGCTTGGCCCCCGGGATGATTTCTTTTCTTAATGAACGGGTTCCTGGCTGGCTGTCTAGATAGATCCTCATTTTCCATCCAAATCAAGTGAATCAGCCAAGTTAAAAACAACATCATCCTCGAAATTACTTTTTAAAGAGCATTCCGTACGTCATTATATAACAAATATCAATCATGTTTATACCACACATTATTACTTGTGTGTGTCTTGTCTTCCTTTGAGGCATTCATCCGATATTAAAAAGGGTAATTTAAGAGCCATCCAACTACTATTCTTCGAAGAGGAACATAAAAACCGGCGGTACATAAGTAATTGATATTGTGTTGCGTCTCAAGCTCTTCTATTTTAACGATGTCGTAAAATTTTCACTTGTCGAAATTTTACGCGCTCCTCAACCTTAAAAATAATTGTTTTCCCGTAACAAATGGCCAATTTTGCATGCTCCCGACATCGTAAAAAGTAAGCCATGAAATTGAGATCGTATATGCAAGAACCAAGCAGACCGACGGAGTCTTACTCCCGATCTCCATTGTTATTTCCACTAGGCCCGAACTACTTATTTACTACGGTCGCTACTATTTTTCCTGTTTTAGGACGAAATCCCATCAAATTTTAAAATAAGGACTATTTCGTTCATTCATGCATGCATAATAAAACACTCTTCATCCTTTCATATCCACACCTTTTAACTCTCATGGATATTTATCTAAACCTATGGGCCTTGAGATCTTTAGTATTTAGTTTCGTGATGCATGTAAAATGTAGAAAATCATTTGCATCTCCTGTCACCGTACTTCATTTCAAGTGATGATGTACATGATTTCCTATTAGTTGTTGTCCAGTAGCTTCTTCGGTCCAGTTTACCTTGCAAGTACTCATTCTAACCATAACCACCAGCTAAGCCAAAGTTTTTTTCTTACTTAGCACAGACCCTGCTATCACTATCATTATTATCTCTAATATTGGGTATCAAGCATGATATTCACTTCATAGAATCATAATTTATTGACATTTACCTCGTTGACAAGAAAAAAATCCTCTATAATTTTCCCCAATTTAGTGAAGCATAGAACACCCATAGAGAGTGAATTACATAATGTATTTTTTTTCTTTTTCCAATCATACTTAAATCATAAAGTGCTGCAAACGTGATGAAATGAGGAACAAGCGTGCTCACGCATGTGAAATGTGATGATATTTTTCTCCAACATCTTCATTTATTTTCCATTAGTTCCCCTCACCCATTTTCCAATCAAATCAACTTATGCAACTGATGAACAGTTCCAAAGTTTATCTCTCCGAGTGGAATATTTTTCCATTAGAATACACCTCCCCCCGCATTTTCCAACACTAACCGCAACATACATAAAAGGCAAATATTACAGCACGTCTTCGATCAATACGGAACACAAAGAAATAAATAGAAAGCACAAATCTTCTTCCTTCAACCTGTTAGCAATGCACATGCATAAGTATGGGATAAGTATGAGGGTAAACAAACTCACGAAACTTTTTTTTCCTGTGTTAAGTTTCTTAATCCCGATATTATTTATTTATTTAGACAGCGACAAAAAACGTTGTATGGATAAATATTTGATGTGAAAGGCTACTTATTTATGTAGCTGCGCCCATTTTCAATTCGTCAATTTCTCTTTTTATCGAGCTGTCAAACCCTCCTAAATAAAAATTTCAGTGTTGAGCTAGAAGTGCTATACTTATCTAGATGTACATCTATATTTGCAATTGTTAATATCGGTGGCAATAATGCGAAACAAAAATACACACTTGTGACTAGTGCGGTTCCCACCACCAGCAGCGTACAGCTTTGGCTTTGCTGCGCTCCGCCGCTTATGTAAATTTGCAATATCAACATGGTAATACCAACATGCTTCTAAGACACGTGCAATCGCACTGAAATATAGAGTTTTTTTTGTACCCTACCATTTATTCCATTTTTCTTCGTCAGCTTCATTTGAGCAAACAAGTGGATGTCTATGTATCATTGTCAACCGCATAATAATTCTTCATTTGATCAACGAGACTTCATTTTCCCCCTTTTTTATCTCATCCGTAACATATAATACCTGGGCAGGGGGATGATACAATATATGCATCCATCCAATGCATTCGGATGAGAGATAGTAAGTAGGTGTAATAAGTACGTGGTGTGTATTGCCTCCAGGTCTTTTCTTCCGCCACGAACGAACACCAAAATTCGGGAGCTGGTGAAATTGCTTCTTGCCTATTTACACTAGAGCATGTGCTCCTCCCAAATGGAGAAAGCAGAAACTTTACTTTGCAGTTGGGATCGAGAAACAAAATTGCTTAGGCTTGGCTGGTTTAATAGTAGAGTAGAACACAGCATATCCTTGAATACGTACATAACAATAAATCCATCACGTCCAAAATGTATTTATGTAATGAAAGCTCTGTCGTCTCAAAAAAAGTCGACGGGTCTTCCTTCACAACCATCGCTAAACTCTTTCGTGTACGCATTTTGATTGAGCTCCTTACAGCTTTTCCAGCTTCAAGTATCAAGCAAATTTTTTATAAGTATATCATACTGGAAGTAAAAGGATGTACGTAATTCTGCAGCAGAATACTAGTACATGTTACATACGTGCATGTGTGTTTGTGTGCCTCTTTCTTCCGTATTCAATTATTGGTGGTACGCTTGCTCTCACACTTATCTCTTCCTTTCGACTTCTCTGGTATTTTTTATAAGCTGAGAACGCAGACGTCACACCGACTCTATCTCCACCACAACCGTCCGGCTGTGAAGAGGCTTTTTTCCATCGTAATACCTCAAGTCTAGATATTAATTTCGACAGGATTTCCAGCTACAACGAAAAGTGTGTAAATGTCACTCCTCAGAAAATAGAGGGAAAGTGAGCGAGTGACTAGATGTGATATGTATGTAGATTGAATACGAGATGGGAACTGAACTGACGCTGCCATGGAGCAACAGCGCTGAAAGCATTCTGCGCCACCACTTATTCTTCTCATTCCACCCAGAAGAGAAAAAAAATCCCGTGATGATTATAAGGACGACGACGACGATGATGATGATGCTCTGAAGCATCGACAATAAAGTCAATTTTTTCCTATTTTAGACCGGATGGTAATGATAACAGAAGTTTGCTTCTACCAATATCTATTGCTCTAGAGCAAGTCCCCCTACCAATATTTGTATACTAACGTTAGTTAGGTATGCATGCATGCATCAAAATCCTGCCCTGCCTTCGCACTAATTTCTTCGCCACAATGGAAGAAGAATTCCTCCTATATTTTCCCCCCGCAGCTTGCTCTCCACTCCCTGGCATACATGTGGTGTGGAAGCCTAATAAAAAAGTGGGGAAGAATTTCTTATTGGGTAGCTAAAGAAAAAGAAAGTATCGCTTGTTGTCCGTGGTATTGTATTTGCTCACCCTCCCATTTCACTCCCTCCGGGGCCTCCGGTATTGCACGAGACAATACAGTGTGGGCTTGATGGCTACAATCATTTATTCTTTCTCTTTCCTCCTCTGGGGGCATATTTAGGCATTATTCAGCTCAATCCGGACCAAATTATAGTTATAGAGCGCGACCACCACTACCATCACCTTACTGTCTTTAATATTTGTGGTTTCTGTTTTTAAGGGCAACCCAATATCATAAATGAAAGGTCGAATTCGCTACTAGTAAAAAATAGTTTAATGGGAAGGATAGATAGATGGCTTGCCGGGCATCGTTCCTTGTTTTCTACGCTTCCCTGGAAACTTTCCAGATGAAATGTGTTTGGTGTGGCTTGGCGTGGCGTTTCCTTTAATTCTGTCTATTTCACATTATTAAATCATCGTCAGTTGAATGGGAGCTCTTTCAACTGACTGACTGACAAGTACAGGAGGTTTTCGACTTTCGGAAAATGTCAAACCTGGACAAAACCGATGATACCATGAAATTCAGCATCCTTTTTTGTCCTAGAAAAGTTTGCTAACAAGATTATTCACTAATCGTAACGGAGATTAAAATGCGTCTCAAGTTCCCCTACTATACATAAAGATGTATGTATGAATGGATGGATGGATGAAGCGACATGTATCTTGAGTGATGCTTCCATTTGTGTTTACATTATCTAGTCACTAATTTTCATAATGTATGTCGAATGAAGGAAAACGAGAGAAATGTATATATTTTTTGCACTGGCTTCTGTTTGTTCTTCTTCTATCCGCTTCCAGTTGGCTTTGGCCCTTTGCCTTCCGTTGAACTGTTCCGTTTTTTATTCTCACAAACAGCAACATCAAAATTCATTTCATGACGGCACTGATCGACGCTGTCTCTCCATTTGTTGCCTCTCCTGTACTGCTGATGTATTCACTATCTCGCTCTTTCTTTCGTCTTCAAGTCCATGCTCCACTTTTCCAGTCGACGTTTCACATCGTGTCAGGAATTGCTACTTTTTGGCTCGCTCATTTTTGGCCCTATTATTTTAAATGATATTTATGGACGTATCGTGCTTTCCAGCGTTTTGGCTTCTAACACGGAGTGTGTGTGTGTGAATCCATATCAGACCTGTTACGCTTTAAATGCCAGACCTTCCAGCTCATCTATCTAGTCGTCTTCCAAAAGAAAAGTCTTTTCTCATCAGCAGAAACATTTTAGGGCGGCAGTTTGAAATTTTTCTGGAGATTTATCGCTCCTAGAACAATTATTTTCTAATCACGATCTCGCCCTTTTGAAATCACCAGCGTGTCTTCGCTTGCGATGTGATCTTTTGCAAAAGGCTATAAATACGGTCAAAAAGTCCTTGAATCAACTTTGGATCGTTGTGTGTAAGTACGTACGTACATGTATATATTTATTACTTCTGGCGTTCAAAAAGCATGAAAACATTCCCTTGATTTAAGCACTTGTTCTCCGAGTTGGCATGTGGGCTTAACTGTGAATCCAACAGCAGTGTTTTTATTGTGATGTCGACTCAACGACCAATCGTACTTTCGGTAGAAAAACCCTCTCTGCACCACACCAATTCATATTACGTGGCGACCATAAATCGGCTGTAAAGTGGTATTATTGTATTACTGCTTGAATATTAATTTAATGAATTGAATTTGGTATTGATACTGAAGCATCCCAGAGAACCATTCCTCTTCTCATCACGTGCTGCGCTGGCATTTTCTCATTTCTTTTGACAAAGGGCGAATGAATTTGTCGGATTGCATTGCAGCATCAGCACAATGAAAGGCGGAATAATGGACTCCCTTTCATACAGCTTCTTTCCCCCAAACGAGCTCTTACTTGATTGGAATGATAAAGAAGCAATTAAAAATTTATTGGGAATTTCTTCTGTGGCAAGGAAATGAATGTATGTGACATAGTAAGCTCCCTTTTATATACTCTTCTGCATAATCCTTCCTTTTGCTTTATTTGCATGCTTAAGCAATTAAAAATTTATTGGGAATTTCTTCTGTGGCAAGGAAATGAATGTATGTGACATTTAGATATGGTCTTAAAGTGCAGCCATTGCCATTATCCCATGCCCGAGGAGTAAGCTCCCTTTTATATACTCTTCTGCATAATCCTTCCTTTTGCTTTATTTGCATGCTTCAGCACAAATTGGGAGGTTAGCTGAACATTTCACATAAAAAACAAGATCAAGGCAGCAGACATTCTATTGTCCGGCTTTTATGAGCTGTTAAAATCTAATTGACAATTTACCCTTATTCAGTACGTACAACGGTACTGTACTTTAGTTCCTGTCGTGTCGTGTCTGCCGTCTGGATGGTGGCTTGGATTGGTACACAACTTCTCGCGAAACTTGAGAAGAACTTCATTGTCAACGAGGAGCGTTTCTCCGCACTTCACTGTAGTACTTTCCCTAAGAGATCGTATCTCCGCTCAAAAATTGCTTCCACTGTCCACCACTGGTTGGACAAGACAGCCTTCAGTCAGTTCTACGAAAGTACCTGGCTAGACAGCAACACTGGTTGCATTTTTTTCCTGTGCAAAAAAATATAATTCATTGTGCCAACCATAGGTAAAAAAAAGCCCATGATAGGAGTAGCCAAGTAGCCAAGAAACAAGAACTAGTACCTACACAACTAGAACTAGAGAGTCGCATGATGTGTGCATATAGGTAGGTATTCACGTGGTATTAAAATGAATTTTTCTCCCTTTCCCCCTTCCACTCTATCAGTTTTAATGGTGTGGTGGATGGAAGGGAAAACTAATTTTTATAGTGTCGTGAATCATGATTCAAGAGGAGCACGCAAACGACTAATCGTATTCTTAAAAGACCGATGGCGATGATGATCATGATCAATCTTTGCTTGAGTAAATTCTTTACCCATCGCCTCTGTGGCTCATAAGCGGAGTGAGTGAGTGGTTCTGGCAATAGCTCCAGTCTCTCTCGCTTCTGCTTTCTCCCCAATAATGCACCTCCAGTAAGAACGTATTACTCCCTCGACGAACGATAAAAATGCTGAATTAAATTCTTAAACTCTTAAGCAAGAAAAAAAATATATTGATCTATGGGTGTGAGTAGTAGTGTTGTTTAAAGAGTATTTAGGGGAAAAAGTTTCTCGCTTCCTACACGAAGGAGCCAGCTAACCCACGTTTTTTGTCTGTATTTTATTTCATGATCTTAAGTACTGCACGTTTTTTTGTTCAAGAACTCATCGGAGCCAGAAAATGCACCTCTAGGGCGTTTTTATGGACATTGGGAAAGGAGGGCTTAGGAACCCATTTTCCTCGCAAAATCCCCCTGGAAAAGAGGAAAAAAACAATACTTTTCCATAGTTCTCTCTGTTCTCCCAATAACAGCAACAACAGCTGTGGGGTGGTGTGGTGTATTGCAATTTATTACTCGGAAAGAATGAGCGTATAAAATTATGGAAAAAAAAACACGGTTACGTTCCCTCGCCCAAGATGAAAAGTTCATCGGGAAAGGAAGCCAAACATGGGGGAGCGTGAGAAAGTTCTCTCCCGTGAAAACCACTGTAAAAACCGACAGACCACTACCATTTAGGGATACTCCTGATACGAAATCATACATTGGTTTGAACGATTTTACCAGAAATTAATTTCTTTTCCTTTCACTCGCTTCCTCTTTCAGTCAAAATCCTCGCTGATATGATTGCGAGTTTTGGCCTTGTGATGTGAGATGAGAAGAGCTGCTAGCGATCGAACGACTCGCTGAATAAACTTTTTCATTTCACCCACTTCAGCTCCACCATTCATCCTCGTCCTGCTTTCTGCACTGGTGCTGGTTTGCCGTTCCTCCTTTTTGATTAAGTGAGTTTGATGATGATGATGATGATGAGAATTGTTGTCTTCACCATTATCCTCTCTACTTAATTTTTACAAAAAAAAATAGTTTCGCCTTCACCATTATCATCCCCAGAACGTCGTCATGATGACGAGCATGGTCAAAGATCGGAGGAATTATAGAGATAATATTTAATTTTCTCGGATCTCTTCAAAATGTGGGTGGGATTGTCAAGCTCGCCTACGGACTCGTGATTTATTTTCCAGACAAAACCTAATTCCCTTCTGCTCCTTCAAAGAATTCCATTTCGTGACGTGAGCGATGCTACAGAAGTGAGGAGGCCTTGTGCCTACTTTTTCACAGGAAATAAGGAGTCTTTGTGAAGCACATGATATTTAAAGTAAGTAGTACGAGGCGAGATTTTGCAGATTGTGAATTATGATGTGCACTCACTCATCCACTTCCATCAACCACATCCACTCGTTGTATACGAAAAGTAGTGGAAGTCATCTTTAATACGCTTCCAAGTTACCGGAGACAATGAATGGCAACGGCGTGGATATGGTGATGACACCTTGCTCCTACTCCCGATTAATTCTCACTCAACATTACTCTAATTTGTTTGAAGTAGTAGGTGTCGTCGTGTCCTTTCCATCAGCATCCATCCTCATCGTCATGCTTGCCAAATATCTGGTTGGCACTGTTCCCCGAAACTTATTATTCAAAACCTAACATCTCCTCCATCATTCCAGTTTCTCGTTTTCTTTTATTGTATAATTGCTTTCACTCTCCTTTACTTATGTCAAGTATGTAATCTGCCTGTCCTTCCATTTTGCTCAGTGGAGAGTTCTTGGAATAGCATTCATTTGATAAAATATGATTTTGAGCCATATGGACGACAGCAAGCCTGGGGGCCCGAGCCTCCAGCCTCAGTCTGACTCTAGCTCGTTATTATTGTGAAAGCAGAAAAGTTATAAGTAAGGTAACGCGATTAGCACAATTTAGCGAATGGGAAGAAGAAACTTCTGCTGGAAAATACCCGGATATTTTTTTCTACCCTTGCTCCTGGCCTAAGTCTCTCTGCGAGATTAAGCACTTTTTCCTGCTGTACAGATGTTCAAATATCGTTGGTTTTCGGGAACCATACTTCATCTCATCTTTGTTGGCTAAAGCCCTTTTCTTCCTCGCAGATTATAATGAGTGGTGTTTAGAGACCTCTCCCTCCGTCTCCCGTGCCGAATTTGATGTATTTACGTAAGTTAGACATTATGCACCACCGAAAGGACAGGTACACAGCTACTTATAAGCATCAACTAGATACTAAATCCGTAGGCATATAATTTTTTCCTCCTCCTCTTATTCTATATATGAGTCGCAGTTTTGCTCAATAAAAGATTTGTATCACCTTGGAGTTCTAATAACTTCCTTCTCAGAGGAGCTCATTAAACCAACTGACGTGAGATTAGAAATGTCAGGTAGGTGTATTCCTTTACAAAGTAGAAATCAACTATGAAAGGTCCTCGTTAAAGTCAAAGGGAGGTGAGGTGCCGACACATCTAATTTTCACTTTTGAAGAAAAACTCTAGGTTTTCTTTTCAAAAGAAATCTCTCTTTCTCTCCCACTCTCTCTCTCTGCGTCCATCCATCCTTTTGTGCTCATTTCCTTTGCAGGTCGCATTACCAGGTTTACGACGAATGTAAGCATATGCATGCATACTTACTTCTCCGTTTTATAAGAGGGGGTCACACATTGTCTTTCGCAGAGAAGATAGCTGGCAGAAGTGAGCTGTGCACGCCAGGTTGAGCAAATTCTCAACTAATTTGCGCGTCCCAGTTGTCCCCATATGATAATAAATACTTATTTGTCGTAGCTCCAACGGCTTCGTATTATGTTACACAATTAGAGAGAACATTCTTCTTCAGAACCTTCTCATCTCCTAAATCGCTTATTGTCCAATCCCATTCGCTTTCTTCCTGCCTTCCTCATTCGTTCATTCCTTTTCCTCCTCATTCATTTACTTACGTTGCTGAGCCCGCTCACTCGCTCGACCATTTCCAGCACTGAAGTCATTTTCCCCAATGAACTGATAAAAGTGCACATGGACAAGAAACACTCATGTGAAGAGACAGAGGCCCACTCCTCAAAAAAAGTGCGAATAAGCAATTTTCCCTCTTTCTTTACATTTCCCAGCTCCACTCGGGGAATTTTTGCTCCCGGACCATGTGAATAATAGAAAAGAAACTAAACTCCATTTCCTTTTGTTTACCTGAGTGAAAACAGTCGATGTGTGCCATGCATCTGAGTATACCCCAAGCCATAATGAAAAGCCCGAACTTCGGTGTGGTATACTTATAAAGCCGGTTTTTATTATGATTATTAGTGGTAGCTCCTTCTTCTTGCTCTTCTGCGCTCAAGTAAACCTCTTCCCTTTTCCAATCGATTCAATGCATAGACTCTTAACACACACTTCTTCTCTCCTGACGTAGTTCTCATAAAAATATGAGTTTTTATTGCACTTCCGCACATTCTACCTCTGCGGCGAACACGAAGGTTGGAGAAACCTTGTAGAAACGTAACAATGCTTCGAGGAGTAAGAACAACAACTTTCACCGATTATGAGTCTTTGAAAAATATGAAGGCTGCTATCCTAAATATTTCTCTCCTCTCGCGGTCATTTTAATTGCCAATCATGATGTATGATTTAATGTTTTTGAAATCTCGTCTAGAAAGGTTACATTTAGTTCCTACGCTGTTTGCTTGATACAAACGACAATTTTACGGCGTTCTTACTGCGTGTAAGCATTAAATTTTCAAGGAGTTTCCGGTAAGCTTGAGCAATGACATCGTTATTCTCAAGAAAAACGATTTCCCCCTCACGAGGCTGCCCAATATCAATAAACATAAACAAGCTTCCAAATTTACGACTGGCGAAAAGAAATCATTACGAATTTCTTAGTTAAATCATTTTAGATATCTTCATTTTGCATTCTTCGGACAGACGGACAAGCAAAATAATTCCATTGTTACAAAAGCATCACTTTAACCATATCTCTCTCTACCTGACGCGTAGTACATGCCTGCACTCACTCCATCATTTAGTTTTCCTCTATTATCATCATCCTCTGGATGGCCATCATGGGGGAAAAAGGAAATGCTAGAGAGCTATGCATACATACACAAACACCTCCCCACTACAGTTATTGGGGGACCGTGTACAATATACAAACCAAGAGAAGTCATTTAGCTACCGATATTGTTTATGCCTGGTCCACACTAGACTGGCAGCATTGGTCTCATTTCTCCCTCAGAATGAAATAGAACACGAGGATTTTTTGTTCTTCTCCAGTGGAAGCGTCACATTATTTTCTCCTCTGAAACAATATCAGTAATTTCTCCCTCCAGTCCTCCAGCTTTATATGGAATCATGCATTATCTAGAGCTGCTTTTCCTGCTTGCTGCTGTTCTTACTACTTACTAGTTGTCGTTGTTGGTGTGTGTGTTTGTGTGCAGCCTTTTTGTAGAGAAGGCAGTAGCAGCAGCATGCCATGACTTTCCTCATGATATGAGATTACTCTTTTATTCTTTGCAAGAAAATGTCTATATAGTAATACTCCAGGAAAACCTCACTTTTTTGGCTGGTGCCCCTCTCCGGATGAATAAAACTGATATGATCGATTTCTGTGTATCAAGAACAGCCACACAATCTCACAACAAACGACCACCACCATACCAGTATCTCGCCCATTGCATACATGCTTACTTACATCTCTCCTCTTCTGGAGTCATTTCGGAATGTGGCTATAGTGGCACTTTTTTTCTGTGTGCAAAAGTCTTTTCTTTTCTGTCCTCCACAACAAAAATAGTCTCCGCGGCTTGACTTCATTCGCTTACTTTAGCGAAATGAAATTGGTAGGCACAAGCTCCCCAACTTCCTCTTCATTTTTCCCCTTCAAACCTGGGAAACGGTCCACGATACATATCTCTATTTCTTCAGAGAACATTAGCATGTGCCACTTTTTGCATGACAAATGAATGTGCTTCTGTCAAAGGAGGAAATTTCTTGGCGCAAAATATAAAACGTACGCCCATAAATGTGTTCACTCCTGATTGTCGATTATGCTCGCGGAAAACAATTCCCAAAATAGAATAATAGCTCGAATGATTAAGCCACTGGCAAGAATTGGCCTAGGGAGAGGGAACCTTATTTCCTACGCCCACTGGAGGACTTATCGTTTCTTTTGCAGTGGAGAATAAGCCTACAAAATTTGAAAACAAAATTCATACTTGGAAGCACTTTGCAGGCGCCTTTCTCGTATTCCATAGTACATCAGAAACAGATAACTAAATCGCTTGTTGTTGTTGTGCTTGGATCGTTAGAACGTGAATGATTACTGTGAAAGGCATGCATGAATGTTTTAATCTCCTCCCTCACGTGGAACACGCTTTTAATTAGATTTAATTTCTCCTTCCATTGTTCTCATTTATTGGAACAGCAACACTCCAGCAATGAAAAGCAGCGCAAGGCTTGTTACGAATTCCGGTAAACTCTTCACCCATACTTCTCCCTAAGAAGATTAAGTGCTTTTAATTACGGTAGCAATCAGACATAAGCTGTTGCGATAATCTTTTCATTTGTCATTGAATAGAATGAGGCAGGAATTTTTTTGCGATAGCTCTGAACGAGTAGCGTCTTTCCTTTTGCCTGTTGCTCTATTTTGTGGAGCACTACCGACTCTCTTCCTCACTTTATCGATAAACTCCTCTAATTACACACCTTCCTCTCATTGACAGTAGGCTTTCCTGCGTGTTCTCCTTTCGCCACGAAGCTATAGCTTAGTTTTTAACTCTCTCACTTTCCCCGGCTCATAATAAAAGGGATACCATATGCAGGTATGAGCTCACAAAATGGCTTCCCACTCATTTGATTCATCCAACCTGCGAACTGTGAGCAACCCAACCCAACCCGAGGCAAAGTGAATAATGGGAAAAAAACAATAATATGCGCCTACTGAAAGGGAATTGGACTGGAATGGTGTTTTGAAATTCGGAGAGGAATGTTTTCATTTTCCTCGGTTAGTCGGTGTAGGCACTCGGTTGGGGAGAAGTGAAAACAAACTGAAGTGGTGTAGGACTTTAGTAAAGTTGGATTGTTAATTTCGCGTACCTAAGCTTGCTTCACATCACATCAAGTCATGTCAAATCAATACCCACTCAACGGGGAGTGAAGATATGCTTACTGCGTGTGGCTGGCTGCCTGTCACCGAGGAGGCGTAAGGTTTTTTTATGGAAACCTCCGCTCACACAACAATCGTCATCGTGATCGATCTACCCGCAAAAAAACGAAGTTAGACTGAGTGACACCCTACAACCACTGCGTTTTCACCTCTCAGTCAATTTAATTTAGCCAACTTTTAATTTCATCTCCTTTTCTACAAAAAACGGATTTTTACCTAGTGTGCATTTCATACCCCGGGAGCAAGTAATAATGATGAAAATGAAATGGAAAGAGAGAGAGCAAAGGGAAGAACTCAATGGTCGTCCATCCTCTTTGCTTGGAGCTTAATGAAATTTTTGATATTTAATTATCTTTTTGCGCAACCTCTGCCTCTACCATTTGAACAAGTTTTTTCTGCTTAGATGAGATCTCTTGATGAACAAATTTCCATCTGGAAAGAAATCAAGTTGTTCAGTGAAAATTGAAAATGAGTGATGCATTGCCATCAAGCTTAATATATTTAACACATAAATTTGAGCATAATGAAGGGAGATGATGATAACCTCTTGCCACTCACCCATATTCTATTTCTATGAGTTTCTATCATCATATATTTTGCAATTGACGTGATGATTTTCTTCCCTCAGAAAATGTGTTCACGCTTTGGCCTAAATTAAAGTGGATTTGGGTTATCAGCCCCCTCATCAATCACTTAATGCGCGATGAGGAGAAGGAAACAAATTGACACTTTCAATGACACACAAATAACCTTTAAGAAAAGTTAGTTCTCAGTTTGTGTATTCATTTGATTTTGCAGTGAGCTTGCCCAGGTTGTGCATAAACGATAGTAAATACTAGTGGTACAAGGGGGTTGAAGTTGGGACTAAATCCACCCAAATAAGTAGATATCCATCCACCAATAAAATTCAATCTATAAGAGAACAAATGTCTTAAGTTTGTTCGAAAGCACGATCGAGTTACTGTCATGGTAGAGAGGAAGAATGTCTCAAGTAAATGGCAAATTAAGCTAAGTACAAAGGCCGATAAATAATTCATGATGAGTGCAACCATGGCATGTATGCAACCACTCTTCGTAGTCATGCATATTTCAACTGAGCACATTTCTTGAGTGTGGACATATCTACTAAGTATTTCTCAACAACAACAACACATCCGTTTTGAGTAAAGATCTTCTATCTGGGATTTAAGTACTTATTCCAAGAAAATCTGTATCGTGGAAAGTCGTCCTTAATCGGTACAATAATAATTACGCAACACCAGAGAAAAAAAGTTTATTTGGTGAAGGAGAGAAAGAAATCTAAATAGAATATCTGTCCAGATTTTTCTTTCCCCATTTTCTGCAACTTTTTTTCCCTCTCTCTCTCTCTCTCTCGCAATATCCTCCCGTTCATCCTTTTTTCCTGGGATAACATTATCATGCAAAACGCATGCCTCTTCTTCATCTTCTACCCCGTGAATAATATAAATAATTTATGAGGTTTTATATCCCTCCACTCCTCATCCATTCACCTTATCCAGGGAAACTATGCCACATCCCTTGGCACTCGTTCCGTTCCTCCGCGTCGTCCTGTCTGAAATGCTTGAAGGCTTTTGAATGCTCAACTCGCTGGTAAAAAGCAAGGCATCGTATTATCCGGACCCGAAAAAATGCAATATTTTATTTTCCGTTAGAGGACAAGGGGAAAAAACTTATCTAAATTCTTTGTAAGTCTACAAAAGTATGTGAATCCTGAAAAAAGTACGAGCAGAAAAAAGTAAGTGGAACTCATGTCTTGGCTTGTCCTTCCTTCTCCCTTTTCATCCTCGTCAACTGTTTTCTTCTTCCTGGCTTCCATCTTGTCACCATTGCTTACTCCTTCCCCTGTAGAAGAAAAAGAGCGACAAGAAGTAATGGCACTTTCGTATTCAATGCAATTCCAATGAGAATATAAATATAAGGGACCACCATCATCCCTCTGACAGTGTCAAAAAAATCTTGTGTTAAATTGACTTTTTCTCTCTTTTTTCTCCCTTCACAGGTTACAGCATCCAAACATAGTGCAGCTGCTGGAGGTTTATGAAGACAAAACGAGAGTGTACCTTGTGATGGAACTGTAAGTTGAGCAAAAAAATTAGGATATAGCGTATATATACATCGTTATGAAAGAAATTATTCATAGGTATTGTCCTTTGATGCGTGAATCCCCAGTTAAAGTGAATCCATTTCATAGGAGAGTTCAAATAGATATATATATACCCATCTATGTGGAGTACGAGCTAATATGAATGATGTGGAAATGATTTTGGACGGGCACAAAATTGGGGAGAAATACTGATATCTGGTTAGGTGCGGTGGAATGTGGATGATCATGGGAAAAGATGATATTCCCTCAAAAACATTAAAAACTCCACAGAATTCTTTTGTGAAATAGAATGAAACAAGGGAATGATATTGATGATGACGACAATCATCATCATCATGATCGTGATGATCATCATCGCCATCATCATCCTATTTCCAGTCAGATGCACCCTAGAATGTTCACGATGGGAAAGGAAGAGTGAGCAACTTGTACCTATTCCATGAGCAGAGCATTTCCGCTCGGGAAAAATTTTCATATGGTTCACTTAACCTATAAATTATTTTCCATTGAAAGGAAACTCCTATATTCCCTATTCCTGTGCTGTGGAATAGAATGAGAGAGTCTAAAATCTGATGTGATGAGAAATAATTTTTTTCTCTTCTTTCTTTGCATTTTTTTCTTCTCAACCGTTTTCCAGACGCAGCTTAGTCTCGCCTAGAACAATTTTAGCGGAAAAAAATAATAATAAAAATAATAATTATAATAATAAAATAATATATTCCATTTACCTATCTTTACTCCAATCAATTATATTATTATTATTACTATTACAATGATTATTATATATGTACACTGTATATGTATAATTGTTATTAAGAGCTTCGGCTTTTTAAACACACACACATCCATATGATATGATTAATTATTATTAATGATAATTGTCATTATTATTATTATGATTATTATTGTTATTATTATTATACATACTTAAATGATCTCAGAAGTTACTCTCTAATTTTAAAAGTGAACAACAACAACCATTTATTTCTCTGACTTCATACTGATATTGTACTACTACTACTACTATTACTACTACTACTACTACTACTACTTCCTTCTTCATCATCATCATCATCGATTTCTTGAGTGATGCAGTCAGATAAAGTATATTACGATGAAAAAAATGAAATTATTAATATAATTAATTGAGAAAAAACTTTATGTAATTGTGTAAGGGAAAAAAATATTTAAAAAAAACGAATCGTATATATAGTCTACAATCGATGCCATTAATTCCATAGTTTTAAACCTTAAACCTTATTCGAAAACCAGAACTAATCCATATACTGTATTTTGTTCGAAGAAGATGTAAGTGAAATTGGAGCACTGAGAGCGAATTGTGAAAGAGGTGCCGGCCTGTGACCTGCTGTGTTGGCACACGTTTTAAAAGAAATAAAAAATATTAATATTAAAGCAACAATAGCATTTTATCAATACTACAGGCTCACAGAATTCCTTGAATTTTCAAGAGAGAAAGTAATACGTACTTACACATGACTTCACTCACACTTGGCATGCTAAGTAGATGTACAGTGAGTGTGTCGTATGTGCACCGGAAAGTGCAAGGCTTGTTTGAAGTTCTTTTATCTATATATTTTTCAATGAATCCCCTTCACCCACTTCGGTCGGTCGGTATGTCATGCTACAGCGCATTCCAAATTCTGGGAGTGCGGTTGAGCTGAGGTCTTCATCATCATTAAGCATAATACCCTATTGATCAAACTTGCGAGCACACAAGATAGATGCAAGATGTACGTATGTAATGATAAAACACTCCCTTGAGGCCTTACACCATCAACTACCGAACAGAGAAAAATAATGACTCGCAGTTTCAAACTTATTCAGAATTTCAAAGAGATTTTTGCATTCAGTGCAGCACGAGCGAACAGAATTACGGCTTTTGTTTTTGTCCTTGGGCCTTTGTGTATTTACTAGCCAACAACCATTCATTTGCATTCAGGAAACTTTTCACTCATCACATATAAATCAATCTCATTGGAGTGCACTCCTCCATTACAACGGGGAGGGGATCATCGTCATGAGTGGGAAGGAGACAGTTTCATTTTCCGTGAAAGGTCCAATCCCTGCCCAACACGTGGAGAACAATGGGGACCAAGTACGTAAAGTTGGCTGCGCCATGATGGACCTCACA
>JAHZNH010001645.1:0-18445 GCA_027744355.1 Tyrannoseira gladiata | reverse complement strand
CACCTCCATAAATCATGAGCTTACGAGCATTACACACCAACTTGAAAGAAGCAAGTAGGCAGTGAGATTCCCATCATGTCATATCGAAATCCAAATTATGGTTCAATCATTGACGGAATCATTTTTTTTCGAAAGCGACACATGCAAAGCGAGAGGAATCGTTTGTGAACTATAGGGTATAGCTTTGAGGAAGCAAGACCATAAATAGGTTGCCTCAGTCAATTCATCAATAATTTACGGATGTGGCTGGCTGCTCCCTTTCCAGACTGATGCACTTTCAGGAAATTGAAAGAAAGTCTCTGTGCAGCATAATAAAGCAGTAATGATTGCATTATGCATCGGAATATGTCTCCTCTTCGGAGTGCATACCGGGAGAGTAAAATTGTATAGCAATATGGTTTTATTGTTTGCCAAGAAGACGGCAGCAAACATGCTTTATCCATTTCACATGATAAAAAATGGAGGATGTAACGCAAGAAGGGAGAGCATCACAACTGAACGCTGTGTGCTCATGTGCGGAGAAGTATCTACACTCCTAAAGGTGGAGATAATATGCGGTTTATTTTTCCCTGAAGTAATCATCGAGATCCTTACCTTTCCCGGAGGAATAATACCCTACAATGTTTTCTTTCAATGTTCACTTTTTTCAAATCGTACTGTGGTGGATTCCATCGCACTATTATTGCAAGCGAAAGAAGAACGGAGTTATATTTCTCCGTGCTGCGGAGACAGTTTCGCCGGGATAAACTCATTTTTCGTCCATTCGTCTACGGTGAAAGTCTGTAGGCTGTAATTTAGACTGCTCTCAAATAAGTAGATTCTGGGGAGGCATTTCCCAGAATTTAAAACATTCCGGAATCTCCAAACCTGAATTCCTTTGGAGACATCTATTCTTCGCGATGTCAAATGTATGCATGTAAATAATAGAGCCCAAGGGCTCTATTAAGTTATTGACTCTTTACCTCGTGGCTTTGGAGGCTTTCTCGAGGAAGGAACTTTAATTTATTACTCCATAAATTCACAATCTCCGGATCAGATCAGTTCAGGTGTTTTGTGATTTGTAAACAGTTGCTGCGTACGCATCATGCCAAGGCAACTTGAGGGTGGAAATCCGTAAAAAAACTCTCGTCTTCATCCACTTCTTCCGTAAAGAAGACGTGGGGAAGCACGTTTTACGTACTGAGGCCTACAATTATACAGCATTTCAGCTCTGCTTTGAATCCATATTTTATGGATTTTTGTTCATTCTAAATATGGATAGTAGTGATGGGAAGTCTGGGATCGTATGAAAGTTAGTGCTTTATTGAAGCACAACACGTCTTTGCAAATATGGTATTATCTGTTACTTTCCCAAAAGTATATTTGTCGTCATCATAGAAGGATCATTGACAAGGTGATAAAGAATTTAAGGCAGCATATTCCACGAAACACGAATGGAATATAGAGTTCTTCTAATGTGGAGTGAAGCAGACCAACTTTTTTTCTCTGTCGACGGCATCATTCTTGAGCATTCCGATACTTCAATCTTCATCCAAAATTTGGAATTTTCTGCCTTGAGTAGTAACATTTTCTGGGAGAAAGGGATACAGCTTCGTAAGAATTTGCATATTATTGCCATTCACGGGTTCCTCCTACCCACTACGCCCTACCAGTTTCTGTATGTGTTCAATGTCTACATTGCCGTGCGCACTTTCCAGTATTGTTGTTCATAGATATGTCGTACATACTATACTTTTATGTACGTGTCTATTTCTTGTGCAATAAAGAGCGAGAGGCGGATGCAAAATAGAAAAGAGAGCGCAAAAAGGGCAGGAGCAGTTATCATTTTCGTCTTACGGTATGGTTAGCATGTATGCTCACTTTTCTCGGCAACAAAATGCCATTTTATTTCTTCTCTTCCTCTGCTCACAATGGGCGATTGAGTCATTTCTTTTGCTAAGTGGGCCCACACGCAGAATGGAAGAGAGAAAGCGGGTATATGTAAGCACTTGATTTTAAAGAATTGTAGCAGTATCTTGTGAAAATGAATGTGACAGAGGATGGAAGTTGTAGTGGAGTGCATACGTTATCTGCCTGAGAAACTTAATGGTATCGGTAGGTCATTCCTTTTTGGAAATGCACCACATCATTCCTATACATACTTTATCCAAGGATGACCCTAGGTAGGTCTAAGTTTACAACTCCACCACTGTGATTTGTCTCCCGGAGACTGAACTGCTACGCCACCATGTAATTTTCACTGATTCATCAGGACTGCGCTGGTGATAAAAAAGGTGACAGGGTGAAATTGTATAACTTTTATTTAAAAAAGAGAAAGATAACTCTATCTAGCAGGCGAGAAAAGCGACAATCCAAGACAAAAGGAGCCAAATGTATTATTTAGCTACATATTCGTTCGCCCATTTGCAATTTACAATGAATAATACGGCTACCTCGAGTCTTGTGCAGTTACCCAAGTGAAGGAGATTTTTTTCACTCCAATAATTACGTAGTCGACTTAATTGTTCGTAACGAATGGATGGAGCAAGCACTTAATCAAATTTAAAATTGTACAAAGCTGATAAAATGGTGTTATCGGTACGTTAGTAAATTCTATTGATTCGTTAGTAATTCCGCTTCCTGCATTTCATTTACAAATTTCAAATCAAAACCTTAAGAGGGATAAATAATTTTTTTTATCTAAAATGTTTCATGACATATACCTTGGTCGGATTCAGGCACAGAAAGAGGTTAACAGATTTATTATTCCAATGTATGCAAAAATCTCAGAAAACTTAAATCATGCTTTACGAAGGCACTCACGTAATAAATTCGCCGGGGCTGTCAGAAAAGCTATGGTGAAGGTGCACCCTGACACGAAAACTGGGTTCTAACATGCATACTTCTACGAAATGAGAAAGGTTTGTTACGAGAAGGAAATCTCTTCATTGAAAATCTCATGTCAAGAAAGAATTCAACGCTTGGTTTGCTTGTGACAAAAAGTGAAAATGTTCGGGATATTAGCGTAAAACTGAAACACACACATAAGACGGGATAGAGTAGTATGTATATTCAAAATAGAATAAATCCCCGACTTTTCCCAAAAAAGGAAGAAACAAACTGTTTCGGTAGGAGAAGTTTGAAAGCGAAAAGGGGAAAAAGAGCTTGCTTGCTCAAGAGGAACACCAAAAATGAAGGAATAAGGACGGGACGGACGGAATGTTTCTGAACCTTCACGGTTTCCTGGCTTTTCACGCTTGGGGTAAGGATGATACGGGAGGTAGGGTAAAAAATCACAAGTTTAGTCTTCTCTCACCCATATACTTACGTATTTACATTCTTCACGAAATTGTATCGTTTTATTTCACTCGACATCTTTAAATACTTTCAGTATAAATCTCGTAAATTATAGAAACAAAAGTTGGAGAAGTAAGAAGCAAGTGAGAGAGGAGCTGACCGAAGATGGATGAATGAAGTCTGAACACGGTACGTTGCGTAATCCAAATAGAAGTTTCGGCTTAAGCCAATCTTTATTCGCCAGCAGTTTCTTCTCTTCGGTTTCCCGACTATATTTTTTTATCCGTAAGTAGATTCGATTACATCGTGAGGGTCTTCAAGTCTAAAAATATCGCGTTGCAGACAATGTATTCAAAGGCTGTTTCCATCAAACTGCTAAACTTAAGTACTCAGTAGCCACTAGCCAGTTTGTCTTTGGGATTAGGGCAGTAGTTACTAACTCATGATCGTTATGAGGCGAAAAATTTGAATCTGAATGATGTCGGCAGACGTTTTTTGATCATAGCAAGTAAATAAAGTGAACGGGATGTGAGTAGAGAGCATCAAATCATAACTAGCACTAAGTGCACGGTTACTTCCAGACTCGCTAACTCCATCAATAAAGTACATTCAAACTCCCTATGGATACTTTTGAGCAAGACTGAACAATATTGGGGAAATCAGGATGGAGTAGTGAGGAAAATGTGTGAGTCGTTGATCGAGATTGATTTTTTGCTCGAGTTTGATAAAGAGGTTTAGTCGACATAAGCGCACAGCATCAATATGCTCGTGCACCTCGAATGCTCCCCCATTTCGTATGATTTGTTGTGTGCTGTGGTGGAAATCTAATTGCAAACTAAAAGGAAAAAGTCAAGGCCTGTAATGTTCATAAAAAATGGGAGTGAGCGGCGAAATACTTATGGATTGGGATTTTATCTATCCACCTATAAAAGGCACTGGGTTGTTGGGTCGGCCTCCTTGATATCTTTTTACTTTTTTACTACTTGCGGAATCCCCCGCAATTGTTAGTATGCCATTTCCTATTACTATCCCTGTGATATAAAAATTGAATGCTCACTACCACCTCATCTCACGAAAATGGGAAGGCCATTTGAGACATATACTATGATGTATCTAAATATAAATGTTTTGTGTGTTGCTTGGCTCTCGCGAATGTACATACATTGCTTCATTGATCGTTTTATTCTATTTTTAGCACCTCCATCCACATACATCTGCGTACAGTTTGTTTTTTGGACTTCCCATAAATTTCTCGCGATTTTTATGGTGCTCACTTCCTCCATATAGATTTTTTGGGGAACACGCCTTAGTGCATTTCATACAATTTATATGCATATTTTTCTTTGTCCCACATTATCATCCCCACAAACAGTATGGTTGAGCGCAGAGAAGGGAAATTTGTGAAAAAAGCAGCTAAGCGTAGGTTTACATCCTAACAATAGCTCCTCCATTTGTTTAGCCTCAAGAAGCTAAGTTTTATGTATAGCACTACTTACTTCGTGAGAGAAAAACGAACGCACAATCCTGTGGCTACATCATTTCACAAGGAGTAGTATAAAATAATCCAAATATGCCCATCAACATAAAGACGTCCACATCGATTCCTCTCAACTCCTCTTCCCAGCCATTTTGCTCCACTGGATGATTAAACCATGAGAAGTCGATGGATTCAGCTGTAGCAGTATTTATGTTTGTGCCTTAACATGTTAATCTGTTGGGAAAAAAGCCCGCGCGCGTGCTTTCTTGTTTTTCTCCCTTGAAATACTAAGAGCGATGACATGCGTTCAGCTTTTCAAATAATGATACTACCACTCTCCTCAGCACTTTAGCTTGGAAATATGGCTGGAAATCTCGATGGACGAAGGGAATTTTTTGCGTAGAAAATCTTCTTTAAAAAACCTTACTTAGCATGGCAGCTGTACTCGGAAAATGATCCAACAGTGAGAGGTTATTTCAGGCGTGATAAATTACTACCAGTAAAGTAGGCAGGGACTGTTTCAACAAAAAATGGGAAGGTTGTGCCTCTCAAACTTTCTCAAACGTAAGTATTAAGTATCACTCATCATATGATTTTTGGGAGACATGAGTTGGTTTACAAATAAAGAGGAGAAAATCCCATTCATTTTTTGTATTGTGGAAATAATACAGAATGTTGGATGATTCGTTCCTTGTTTTTTAATCTTTTGTTTCTTTGCTCTTTGTATGCTGCACAGCTAGAGTCATGCAGCCTCGTAGTTTTTTCTGAATATTTGGTGTGAACTTGCTGGCAGTATAGGAGAAAAATTGAGATTCCCCTTTGAGAAGATCTTCAGCCCTTTCTCCCACAGCTCCACTGACTGAGATGGGAAGAAAGAAAGTTAAATAGAAAAGAAAAAGCAAGGCTATCTCAAGAACAATTACAATGTGAACTATGTTTAGAAAAGTTGGCAAGGTACAGGCCTGTAACAACCCAATTCATGGGTACGAACGATAAAAGAAATAGAAAAATAGTTCATCTAGGGGAGAACAATAGAAAAAAGCATACACCTATAAATAATCTCCGAGCCATGCTGCAAGTATTTTTTTTCTCTGGTGTGTCTGTGTTTTGCACAGGTTCTCGTAATAGTAGTAGTAGTAGTAGTAGTAATAGTAGTAGTCATAGTGGGAGGAAGCAAAAGTTCACATTGAAAACTGAGCAGGAGAAAATGTACTATTTATATCTGATCTAGAGGAAAAAGGCAGTTTCCACTTCCATCCGTACTCACCTCCTACCTTAATATACTGGAGAACCATGGTTTTCCTCTCTTTCTCCAGCTTAGGAAAACATGCTCACTTCAACTGCGAACTGGGTATATAGAACTGGATAAAGGAAGAAAGTTGCAGAAGCATGTATTCTCCAGCTTCACCTCAATCAACGCAAACAACGTGTCACTGAACGTTTGTTGGCAGAAGATAAAGCTTCGAAATGTGCAAAGGACATACTTACGTAAGTGCTTTTTCCCCGTATAAGGTGGCCCGGCAATTTAAATGCATATAAGTATGTAGTGTACACACTCACACACGCCCTACACCTAAAAGGAGAAAACTTATGAAGTACAAAAATGGATTCGTTCATAGAAGAGAAAAACTGTTTTCGTTTTCTCAGCTGGAAGTCATGGAAGAATTAAAAACAGCAAAGATATTTTTTCCTCCAAGTTTTTCCCCCATTTAATCTTTTGACTCTGTCTCCGGTGGTGGTGCTGGTACCTTGGATGTGAGAGAGGGAAAATAAAAACTACTGCACAACTCCACTCCATTCCAAGCACTGTCTAGAGGAAGGAAAAGGGGAAGATAAAAGTTATTGAACTAGAAAAAAAGATCTCCTCTTTTCGCAAACGTAACAAGGTTGGAATAATAACAAAAAAGAAGAATATATCGGAGGAAGAAGAAATTTTTCACCACGTAATTTATTCTGTTTCGGACTGAATTACTAGGATAATTTTTCGAAGAAGAAGTCATTAGTCGTTTGTTTGCTCTATATTTCGTTTGGCGGGGACAAACTACTACACTGCTCTCCATATAATGTTACACGCGTCGTAGTCTTTCTATTTATTTTATGTGTGTTAAGCATCAATGTAAAAGACGAGAAAGTTTTAAAGTTTTCTACGGATGCTTATGCTGATGCATTATTCCTTTTATATTCATGTACATGAAGTAATAATCACTATGCGGTAAATAAACAAGTACTTATGTATATTTATATGAGCATATATTTATGCATGAGCGTTAGGATAATGAATGATTTTCTTGTATGGTGCTGATATAATTTAGGTGGAGCAAGTAGTATTTTTTCTGAATTAGATTTAGTTTTAGTTTCAGCAGCATTTCAATGCACCACCAGGGAAAGACGCATAAGTAATGTTGTAAGAAAAGTTGGAGGAAACCTCCTTCCTTGGTTTATCATCAATCACGGAAAAAACAACTTGTCATTTATTTTTTTTCCTTTTTTTCTCAAGCTACCTACGTATACTTTCCCGTTTCTTGGTTATTTACATCGTCGCTCCATTTTTTGAGCGCTTTGGTTTTGAACAGGATAAAAAAATATAGTGAAAAGCTACATCCCAGCCTAGCCTGGTATTTGCCTCCATGAGAAGTTTCCGTTTCGCCTTTGCATCATTTCCCTTCCACCAGTAGAGCATGAACCTTTTCTCTCTCCTATTCTTCATCTGGCGAATAAATGTTGACGCTGCAAGTGCTCGCTTAAGTGACGTACATTGTTTCAATATCGTGAAGGAAAACATCATGTTCCTCTTTAAATGATGCGGTATGTACGACGTCGACTTTCATCACTTCGTGTTTACGCTTCCTCAAATATTTTCTTTAAAGGACACGAGGCTATAACCAGACGGACTGTGACGCACTCAAAATTTCCACTGGCTTCTGATATGGGCACCCTTGAAAATACTCTCGGGTCACAAGTAATTTACGAGAAAATCTCTGGTCTCTGACCTATGCCGCTCTTTTGAAAGATATAATCACGGCTTTAAGCATTTTTTCTCTCATTCTCGTTTTCACATCTGACATGATTTTTAGCGAGTGTTGAAATCCCTTCCACAAGTGTTTACGACCAATAAAAGTTTTCACTAAATACATATTACCTCGTCGGGAAGAACCACCACCTATCCATACAACATAAGTAATCCACGTGCCTACTTTATTTACTTGCTTCTCTTCTCGATTTCGTGTGTGATTCCATGTGGACATACCCATACGTACCGGATTTCGCTGGGGAGGCCTTTTACTTTCCTCGTGATCGTAATGAGAGGCAATAGGAGTTTTTTTAGCACGCCAACATAACGACGCTACTTTTGCTCTATGGAATGAGAAAGAATTAATTGCTTGGTTTCATGCCATTAAATTTTCAGTGAGCCATTAACCACACTCAGTGCCAACTCGCCCTTTACCTGAAGTGCTCGTCGCTGGCAGATAAATAAACAATAGTTCAAACTGCAACATTACTGCAAAATACATTGCGCTGATGGGCTAGGTGGATTTGCATTCTCTCGCCGTCTATATAGCCTCTCCATCCCCGAAACAGGCTGGACTACTAGATGTGATGTAGTACGTACTTATCCCGTTCCCCTATCTGTGAGCAATTTTTTTCCTGAACGTTTAACTTTGTGGGAGGGTAGGGTTTGAGCTCTCATTAATTCAGTTACTAAGTGTTTTCCTACTTAACAACTCGAGAGGATACGAACAGACAGTTTATGGAAATTAAATACCTAGTAAACCCACGCTTAATTAAAATACATCTAATGTCTTGCATTATGGTGTACATAAATACATACATACAACACTTCTGTCGTTCTGCTCGAGGAAGTGTTCCAGGAATGAATTGCTGACGTCGTGTAAATATGAATGCTCCTTCAAAACTTGTTGGGCTATCATAAGATCATCCCAGCGTCGACGTCGTGAAGGTGAGTATAGAATGCGGGCGAGAGAATGAATTTTTAGTAGCACCACCACCACCAGCGTTCCCTGGAAACCGACGATGACGGCAAGAAAGGCAATGAAGTAGATTTCAGTGTAAGTAGTATTGGATACAATGATACGAAGTTGTCCGCATATCCCAAGTTTGATTTGGAAGGTGTTCTGTCTGCATACGAGATGCAATTTCAAGTGAAAGGCGAAATCCTTGAGGAAAAGGAATTGTGGAAATCGACGATTGGTTGGATGCTGATGCTGGATCTCGCACAAGTGCATTATTTTCCTTTTCCATTTTCTACTTTCCCCTGGGTTTTTATTGACTTGCTCGCGTTAGTTATACGTCATAAGACGATATAGAGATACAAGAAAATATGGGAATGAATGCTGGTGGAATGGGAATAAAGGAGAAATTGTCCATTTCCAATTTCTTTTTATATAGACGTTTATATTATCCGTAGTATTGAGGCTGAGCCACTGAAAGCTCCCGAGCTACTATCAGTCCTCTTGCTCTCTCTTTCCAGGTGTGAACAATACGTGCTAACAAAAAGTGTAAGGGAGAAGATTCGTACCAGAAGCACGTGTACATGTCGTCGTCGTTCATCCAAAAAAATACTTGACTTTCATTTCGCATACTTATCATCTTCTGGGAGACGAGCCCATTCTAGATTACCTCTTTGATTTCCACAGAGATTAATACTTTCATGCACCAATTCGAACAATGCACCCGAGTGAGTTGCAATTTCCGCGAAAAAATTTAAACATACAAAGGCAGAAAAAATTAGATATTAGATAAGAAGGTAATATGAAACCTGACTGTCATAAAAAAATGTTACAAAATCTGCATATCTTAAAATCTGCTTAGAGTTTCCAGAGTCACTTTTTGTCGCCCTAAGCCTAGATACACGTTTTTCAAGCTTCAGTGGAATCATTTCATTGAAATCTGGTCTGAATTCGAAATCTTGATGAATTTTTACTTGTTCCATCATATTACTGCTGGAATTTTTTTCTATATTGGATTCTTTTCTCTGTCTCTTGTGGAAGGTCTTGCGTATTACCTTTCATTATTCTTATGCAATTATAGTAAGCAATTACACGTACTTTAGCTTTCAGCGCATTTGTTTGTGAATACAGTAGAATCGGGCATGGCATAAATCATAAAAGAAGTTTTTAGAAAGCATGGGACCTTCCTATTATTTCTCCTTTTTGCAATTTATTGATGCACCCAAATAGCTATCACCTAGTAATCGTTATTTCTTTATTGCATATGTGGTTGAATTTGTGCAGTCGAGCATCATGAATCGAAAGTTGGAAAGTTTGAAGAGATAACAAGCCAGATTCTGCAACTTTTGTTTGTTCGACTGAGTGGGAATGTGGAAAAACATTTTTGCCATTATTGGTTGCAATATATACTGAAGCATTAAGAGAGTAGACATCGATTCTATAGATTTTATGCATTTAATCCACTTTGACAGGATCGAACTTTCTTCTGAGAACCCAAAAACTTGTTGGCAAGAGTAAATTTTTCCTCTTTTGAGAGTCGGAACCTACTACAATATAATCGATCGCAAGTCATGAAGCGTGAGAATACAATTCGCGTGAACAGCATTTTCCCAGATAATCTCTTTAAATTGCCATTTTGGCTCAGATAATGGTTTTGTGACCCCTCTCCATTCTGGTCCATAATTATTGGTGTGCTGAAGTTGAAACGATGTACCTTTGTGTGGATTGCGCTTTTAGCTGATAAATCCAAATCAAAGGGCCGTGAAAACGTAAATATGGAAGACTAGCAACCTTGATTTTAAATCTCGTGTGGCTAGGGAAAATCGCATAAAAATGTTGTTATCCGAACGAGATTCAGTGGACTACTGTTCGGGGTTGATATATTCATGGCTTTGTTCAAGCTTGAAATTCGTTCATTATTGAGATCTGTTCACTGGACCATTTGATCAACGAGGCGGAATTATCAGGCATGCGTTTGAGCAATCAGAAGCTTCTGCGAAGTACTGCATACATTTTGCGAATATTTCTAGTATAAAAACTAACTGGACGGATTTTGCCCACTTGCGAGTTGAGACTGTATCATGTATTTTACAGTTCTTTTATCATGATTAATCCAGCAAAGATTTAATCGTGTGGAAATAGGTCATAATATTTGCAATATTTAGCACAGATTAGCTAGATAATTTTAGTGGTCATTCTTGTGGATATTTTCGTAGGTGAGCGTCGAAGGTGCAGATTCATGACCTAACCTCAGCAGATTCATGACGAGGATAATTCAGTCTTTCTCACACGAGGTAGCAAGTATCGCTCCAAATACTGAATTCCTTTTTATTAAAAATACTTGCGTCTATGATGATCTCGAGTAGTTCAAAAGTATTCAAAAGCTTAAGTTTCTAGCGAGCGAGCGCAACAAACCACCGGCAAAATGGGTTTCGATCCTTTTGGCAGTTCACTTATAGCGAAAGAACAGATGAAATTCCCCGGATCAATGAGCATGTCTGATGTTTTATTTCCTTGTTATTGCTTCTAAAGACTGCAATTTTTCTGTTTTTTTAGAAGGACTCAGTACTCTCTTCTGGATATGCGTTCGTAATTCACCCATCATGATGTACCTAAGTTTAGTGAATGTAATACGTATCAGAAATCGGAAAGGGTAAGAAAGACGCTCTTTATAGCATGTTTTCTTCTTCCAGAGTTTCTTTCGTTCTCGCTGAACACCCAAAAATTTGCATATGCCTTTGATGCATTGATAAATTGGTAGCGATCTGTGTATCTGTGAGCGAATCGAAGGTAGTTTCTTTAAAGTTTGAGAATGAAGTAATATGTGAGCACGAAAAACGTCACGTTCCTATCGATTTTTCTGCAGGTTACAAAGCTGCCACCTTTGCAGCAATCTTTGTAAAAAGATAAAGCATTAGGCTTTCTGCTTCCCATTTCTACACCTTGACATCTCATTTCTTATGTGCAACGAAAGTCAGTCTTAAGATTAGAGTAGAGGAGCATTGAGCAAATGTTTCTCATTTATGTAGCAGACTTTAGTCCGTCCGCAGCGAGCATTGTGATATATGTGTTTGTATGTCCATTCACTCGATAAATAGGTTTTAGACGCAGTAACTCCTTTATTACGAAGCTGACGTAGGCAGCATAGTATTGAGATCATTATGTCTGTCCGTCCGTGTGCGCGATAACTTTCGAACGCCTCAGCTGATTAACTTCAAATTTGAAACATAGGTTCCTCGGGACCCAAGGACGAACCCTATTTCTTTTCAGCAATTTTGGTCAGCGGTGCGAGACAGGAGGAGGGAATAACGGTTTCCGTTAAATGACACCTTATACCTTGTGATACATCATTTGGCAGCCCTTGGAAAACTATGAAAACCCTATTAAAAACTTTTGGAAATGTAACCCCGGGGGGTCAGAGGTCAAAAACGTAATAACTTTGGAACCCGTTGGGCGATTTTCTCCAAACTTGGAATATGAATTTCTGAACTCATAAGAGAAAACCTCTAACAATTTCAGCCACAACGGTCCACGGTGGAAGGGAGGAGGAGGGAGTAACGGTTTTTTTCAAATGACATCATATACCTTGTGATACCTGATTGGAAAGCCTTTAGAAAACCACGTAGAAACCAACTATGAAGAACCTTTAGAAATTGTTTTCCCAAGGAATCAGAGGTCATCAAAGCATCTAAAAAGACTGGGGCGATTTGGTAGAAGCTTAGACTCATGAGAAAGAACCTGATGCATTTCAATCATAACAGGGAATGGTTGGAGGGATAGTTTTGACATAAAACGTCGTTCAAAACTTCGTTAAAACACCCATTTCAATGACATTTTTCCAGCTTCGTATATAACTTCTTAACTAACAGGTTTTTTCAAATTTCCAACCCATGTTCCTTAGATGAAATTTAGGAGAAATTAGCCACTCTAAGGACTTGGAATGAAGTAAAACTGCTTAATATGACTACACTCAATAAACATGGATCCACTGGTATTCTACTTAATTCATAATTTGCAGTCATCAGCTCGGTGAAGTATACGTTTATTTTTCTTTTAACCCAAGTACTTACCCAGCCGCAAGGGCTAATGACGAGTTTCCCAAAAAAAATATTTTGACTCTACAAACTGATTTTTGTTTAAATTTAAATTTGAATCGGCTAAATATTCAAAAGTTAATTCAGCTACGTATTTAAGATCACTTCTAGCTTTTTCCACAAGAAATTACGTGAAAAGAGCAGCGACTATTTTCTCCGTTTCATCGCTGATGCGTGTTATATCCAAAAATTTAGCATCCCGAGTACCTTATCAAACCATGTAAGTCAATAAAATATACATTTGGTAACATAATTTACTTGCAAAAATTAGGAGACTTGAGATGTGCATTTGTGGTTCATTAATATGCAGTTGTAATTTTATGGACTGCCTGGTTTTATTTTTAAAGGCTTTTGCATGCATCAGGCATACCTTTTCCGTCCAATGTCTGGTTCAGATGGAATGCAGCATCGTTTTTAGAGAAGACCTCGCATGGGATGAATAACTACTGTGAAATTATTTGATTCAGCTTGGTACAACTGGTAACTGTAATATGATATCGGTGAAAGTTTCTGCCACTGTGTTGACTTCAAAGGAGTAAGTATTCCCATACGCTTGGTTTTTAGCAACGCTCGGGCTTCGTTTAATTTACTCCATCGCACAAGCACATAAAATGCCCTCGATATTTTCATAGACATTTAATGCACACGAATGAAATCACAGTGTAGGATCATGTGCTATGCATACCATACCAACATTGCACCAGAATGTCGGAAGAAGATACTTCCACCACTACTACTATTCCACCAAAGACATTTGCAAGATCTCTTCTTTTTTCATGCCGTCATGTCATAACAACCGAGAAGACTTGTCCCGCATGCTTCAGCATAATGACATGATAGCATTGGAAGGCGCAACATAATGACGATTTTACCAAACAGAGCATGCAAAACAGATCATATGAGTCGTGGGTGTATTACAATTTTTTTCGCAGTAGCGGCAGTGAAAGAATGATTCGGGAAGCATGGGAACAACTTAAAAATAAAACTACTCGTTGCGCACAGTGTTTTACAAAAAATTGAGCATTTCTCTCCGACTTACGATACATTCAAACGTCCGTTTAACTAATAAAATGAGAAATACGAAGAAAGGGCGTATCAACTCCGTTCGGCGAAATCATGGCTCGAATTGTAGAAGCGTATTGCTTATCGAAGCTGAACAATAATCCCACGTCGAGTTCTGCCTCTCTCTTCCTTTTTACTTTCTATTCACTATCCAATATAATTTTCATTTAATCCTATAGACATCTCGACATTTCCCCTTTTCTCCTCACTTCACTGCTTTTTCAGCTTCGAATTTGCTGCTCGAAATGCATTCATTCGCCAAATAAAACGCGCTCATTTTTGTTGTGTGCTGCCCGTTTCCAACAAAAAACAATGAGAGAAAAAAAGTTCCCATTTTCATTGGATCCATGCTTCGGAAAACTAGAAAATGGAAAATAAATATGAAGAAAATGAATATGGAAATATGTATGAGGCGAAATCGGACTAAACGATTGTGGTAGTGGAAAAATGTTAATGCTGTTTGCCTCTTCCTGGAAAGTAACACAATAAAATGGAAATTGTGTTATTGATTTCAGCGGACTTTTGATTTTTAACGTTCTCATGAGCACAATGTTTCATGCCTACTTGATGCCATTAGTCCATAAAATAGAATGTATCCGGTTTCGCAGGTCTCTCCACAAAGCAAGAGCGATGGTTGCTGTTCAAGATAGCTTGACAAGAGCCATGAGCAAACAATATGAGATACCTAGAAAAAAACTTACGCTTATCATCATCATTCCCTTTGATATATTTGCAACTCAGATTTGTTTACGTTTCCTAGTTAACTTGTCAGTTTTCTTGCGGTTGCTTGTCAGTTAGATTGAATTTGAGAGAATGTACCTTCATCATCTCTCAGTCGGAGCTCTTTTTTTGCATGATATCTGAGAAAATTAAACAACTTTCCTCAGGTCAAGGATTTCGGGAAAGAAGCATGTATACCCTTAAAGCGGCCGTATTTCAACAAAATGAAAGGATAGTAATAATACCAAGTGGCATTTCTGCATCAACCGTCCGTAACTCTGCGAATTTATTACACCATAAAGTACACGCTGTCAAAATGTTAACGTACACATGCGAAATGTAATATTTCAGCGCAATCCTTTCCTTCTCCCGCAAGCACAGCCTCTTGTCCAGCGGAGCTCACACTTAAGCATGTGAACAAGGAACAACAGGGCCATTGTTGTTCTTGTTTTGGATAAGGAAGCAATTTTTTTCAATTTCAAGCAAGGAAATGAGCAATTCCCAATCCTTTGATATTAGGCTTTATTAAAACAAAGCGGATGTCACACATCACTCACTACTATTTAATGTGAACGGATTTAATTTGCATAAATTAGATTTGTGGATTGCTCCCTTCGATCGAAAGAGCTTTTCGAGAAACCTATACTGACAAGTGAGAGGAGTTTTTCTCTACTACTTTTAGCGACAGCATCACATACGCTACCGTGTAGGAAGTTCGAGCGCCCTTTTTTTGTCGATTAGTCATAGTTGAAAGTGCAAACGTATAAATAAATACTTACGATTAGTCCAAGGGGAAAAGGATTGGTTGACTTGTAGCTGCTCTGTGAGCGAATCCGTCTCGCTAAAAATCCAACCTTTACGCTTATTATCGCCAACAGCACATATTTGTACCCTTTACTTTTGTTGCTACGAATGTATTAGGGACAATATCCTTTTATGATGGCAATCATATAAATGCGATGAAAGTTGAGCGAAGTAATAGACTGTCGCCTGGTAGCCTTACATTAAGAAAGTGAGGAAATAACCATAAGTTTTTATGCGTTATTGGTGAGGGAACAGTGCAACGTGATTTAGGCACACAGTTCCTCCAAAGACTAGGGATATTTTATGTTCCAGGCTTTAGGAAAAATGGGACGATTGCATTATTATGTGGCGCGAATCAATAGTGACCGTACTAGTTTGGCCGTATGCACATGAACATCCGGCTTCGGAATTGATGACAACCTTGGTAGTGATGGCGAAGTATTTAGGTATGTAAGTATTTTTTGGCTTCGTTGATTGACATATCAAGCGGCCGATTCGATTAGCTGGGAAAGAAACAAAGGAGTGAGTTCTAATGTAATTACTCCATAAGCACAGGCACGTCGAGTGTGAGCAATACAAACCGTAGTTTTTTTTACTGCGCATTAAATGCATTGAGCCATTGTTTCAAAATTAACTTCGGTGAAAAGCAGGAGTGCTTGTGATCGGAAACGATTGTTCGGAAGCGAGAGCTGTGGATCTCATTTATTGGTGACAACAAACGCCCATTTGAACACTGTGAAGCCTTTTAACCCACAAATAAATTGAACTCTATCAAATGATAAATAGAAATAGAAAGCCTTTTGTATGAATCCGTAAATAACCAAGTTTGGTTGGTTGGTATTTGGAGTGATTATAAGTGAAAAGCTATTTATATGCGAGCATTAAATCAATGCTTTCCCTTCACATTTGTTCTTGGTTGAGACTTTGACAGAGCTTAAAGCGATTCTCACCTATCCCGATTAATTACGACTCATCACACCGCCACAATTTACGAGCTCGTGAGATGACATATATTTATATCCATAGTATCCAGACTGTTGTTAATTTTTTATTCTAAGGCCTATGCCATCAGAGAAAGGGAAATGGTTTAAGTAGTGAGGAATGTCATCTCCTTACAAATCGAAAATTTTAATTGATTCATAAATTCACTTTCTCCACAATATATTTTATCCTATAACCTGATTTATTTTTTCATTAACATATGCGCATGTCATCCGCTAAAGAAACAGAAAGTCAGCCACACCTACTCCATAAGCACCGTTGAAATATACCGTGTCGTATTCTTACTTTTTTTTAGTCTAGTTTGTATAATTCCGTGAAGAATCTCAAAATTTAATGCTCAAACAATTCGTAATATAATATACATAAGTATGTTGTGTGTGGGTTCACTTTAAATGTGGTCTAGAAACTCGATAGAATTTTTTTTTCGACTTTTTTTATGTGCGGTTTTGATGGGAGTTTCCAAGCCCACAGTCAAGCACAACTCGAGTTTTTTTTGCATGTGCATGTCCTCGCGAAAACGTGGTACCTTTTTTATTTATATATTATGGAATTTCAACAGCCGAGCTCTTACAGTAACGACTCGGAATACCAACCACCCTCTCTCTTTCTCTGGCACATACGCAGTCATTCCTTTCCAGTTTCTTTTCCAGTTTTTTGTCAACCATACCATGACATCATTTCTGAGTGCGAACGTGACAGGATAGAGCAAACCCTGCTTTCAGAGTTTGTACTCACTACTCTACGTTTATTCCTCTTAATAATGCATATTTTGAATGAATAGCATGACAGAAGGAAAGCCGGAAAGACTGGAAAAAACTTTCATGCAGTCTAGTAGAGCGAGGACGACTTTCTTAGTTTTTCCTGTCCCGCTCATTTAATGTTTGCTCTCTCCACAATTTTTGTGGATTAAGCCATCCAAAGAGGATAAATAAAAATGGTTGAGCCATTCCTAAATAAGATGCGAACGGCCCATTGAAAATGGTAGAAGAAATGCCCGCAGAGTAGCATCCTCAGAAAATCGGGAGGCGAGAAAGTTGTCCGTACCTTTTTGTGCAAACAGAAAAAAAGGTAGAGACGGGTAAATGCATGTTTACGAGACGCAGACCTACATAAGTAAGTACGTTATTGTTTATGTAATGAGAGAGAAACTATGTGTGTGGCCCCTTTCTTGTGACTTTGGATGTCTCGTAAATTCTCAACGATAATGGTGAGCGTTCAAATAAACTCTGTTTGATTATGCCAGATGCCACATGACCTTGCATTACATACTTTGAAACTCCAAGGGTCTTTCTTCACCCTGTCCATTAAATTTTTTTGTTACACAATATTTGCACATCTCAATGCTGTTTTGAGAGGACGAATGGCTGCAAAAAAGATGAATGAATGTTTATGAACGCTCTTTCACAAAGCTATCTACTTGTCACTACCAGCAGCAATGAATCGTAAGAAACTGTCTCGAATGCGTCAAGTTTGACTAATATGCTGGATTTTTTTAGCATTTCTGCTAAAAATAACGATAAGCCTTTGTTCTAGGAGAGTGTGTTTGTTTTCTAATGTTAGGGATCCTGTTTTTAACACTACTGATGAATGCTGATAATAAGTAAGTACTCCACGAGAGTGTTTTGTGCTGCTAATAGTAGTTGGTTATGGAAGTAGATTTGTGTATTGAATTTGAAACATGACCCGGGTAGAGCATATTTATGCTTACAAGCTTGTCAGAATTTAAGGACTACTGGTAATCTGGTATTGGTGAGGGTGATGGCTCGACGGGTATTGAGACAGGTCTTCATTCAGTTCAAGAAGATTCATTTCCTCATCGATTACTCTATGGGAAATGCACAGATTTTTACCCGGAATTTGTTACAGCCATACGTATCTATATACCAAGCGTTTTATTTACTAAATCATTGGCAAAATTGTAAATCTTTATACGTACTTAACCTTAGCTTTACGCACAATGATTTTACATGGAGAATGATAAATAAATTCGCTACACTTAAAAAATATTTGATGTGAACGAATAAGAAAGTAAATACAATTGC
>JAHZNH010001644.1:0-43865 GCA_027744355.1 Tyrannoseira gladiata | reverse complement strand
TCATTTCTCCAAAACGCATGCGCAACGAAACTCGTTGGCAAACTTTTCTTACTCATTTTGAGCTGGAGAATTCGCTGGGGTCAACAGATTGTAACGGCAGTCCTTCTACGGTTGGACAAAGTCCGAGGTTGCATTGTAAGGGGTATACACTTGCTGAAGACAATAGCGAGTTGAAACATTCATCCTAGTAAAATCAAATTCGAAATTTTCAAGCAACATTTTAAAGCTGTTTTTTGAAGGAGTAATGAAAATATAATGACAACTCCGATGTAAGATTTACTTGTGGAATTTAATGAGAACATTTAATCAGGTGATTCTAACGAGTCTGCTTAGGTGTTGAAAATATTAATCATATTTATTTCCAACCTAATACTCGAAGTATTATTGGGAGGTTGTTTTGTCTGGAGCAGTTATTTTCATATTTTTAAAAGTCAAATTCTATATTTATTCAATTGTCTCTAACAATTGGTCGACCCTTATTTACCTGCCCTTGCATGAATGTTTCCTTTAGAAGGGAGCCTTTATCTTATAACAACTACGATCGCATCCCACGCGCTGGCAAGATTTTTCCGTTAAAAACTGCGATGATGGAAACTCGCATTCCCACATCCCGTGGAACAGTTCTCTAGCCTCCTGCGGTGAAAACGATTATTATCTTCTTGAACCTTTTCTTATTTGTGTGGCTATGAATTTTAGAGTCGTAATAACGGGAGGTATGTTTCATAATTCTGGGGGGTAGATACTCACCACTCCACTCCTCTCCCCATCCATCCAGTCATACGGGGAGGAGGAGTTGGTTTTTATAGGTGAAAACTTCATTTTCTCCGGTAGCTGCGTTGTCTTATTATCATGTTTGTATAAACATGCACGGTGGTCGTCTTTCTTAAAAAACTTTTTTCCCCTCCTCTCCACAAGTTTCCCCCGCAACTGATACACATCGCGAGGTACTTTCGCTATTTTTTCCCTAACCAGGTCAAAAAATGCAATACGGTGTGTCTGGAAGGTATGCGGAGGATGGAAAGATAAACTTTCCTGTCTCTCGGTAAGGTTAGACAGATAAGAAGAATATGGCCAAAACAAAACTACAAACTTTGTTCTTTGTGCCTCATCACGCTCAAGTGAGTGGGGAATTTTCCACGAATTTTTCTCAGGTGTGCTTTTTTACCCTGTGTTTTTCCATAATTTCCATCAAATATGCATCTTAATCACCACCGCCACTTCCATGCACAGATAAACATGTATACTTTCTATATATGTATGTATGTATATTTACTTGGTTTCATGAATGGCTCTAACTGAGACAGTATGTATCATCATCATCGCCATCCCTTGGCGGAGAGCGCCACCCTGGAAAGGATTCTTCTTGCAAGCCAAACCACACGCCGCTTTAGAAACCTTTGGGTTTCAAATTTCAAAACAAAGAGAGTGTAAAGAAGAAATTCCGAATTCCAGTTCACAAACAACAGGGCGAACAACTTTTCGTACATTACATACATGTTTGTATTTCTACGCCTGGAGAGAATAATACCCAGCGTCTTGTTCAGCAATTCATGGTGGCTTTTTAATAACGCATCTATTTTGAGGAATGCAAACACACTCGTGGAAAAAAAAGTTTGTTATGGTGTGTATGCTAACAATCCAAGTCGTGGCTCATGAAAGAAGTGAAACGAGCTTCAAAAGAGTGTTCAAAAGAAAACGCAGAGTTATGAGCACTACACCACTATCTCGAATGGATATGTGATGTGAGTCAAGAAGAAATGATGAAAACAACTCTTTCAACTTCTGAGGGGGATCGGTTCATTGCACACTTTTTAACGCACGCCATAATGCGACGACGACGGTGTTCCCACAAAGGAATATGAGATGGAAATGCTCATTCAGAAAACTCACTTTCTTATGGGAATGGAGACATACCCACTCCACTCACACACACTCAAGTCGGTGCTCACTCCGGCGAAATTGAGACTTTTGTGGTACATCAATTTTGGATGGCGATCAGTGTTAAGAAAATGAGATTTTATGAACTCTATCCCATTCTCATACACTTTCCCCCCCGAACACGCTCCATATTTTCTCTCGGAGCACATTTATCATTGACTTGGAATGGACTTGTGGGATTCTTGCACTGCTGGAGTGAGTAGAATCGTATATGCAAATTCATTTCCGCCGCTCTTTATGGTACAGTGAAGTGCCAAGTGGAATGAGTTCCTGAGTAAAAAAAACAAATCTCTACATAAAAACATCGCTTCATCATACTTCACTTCCTACCTATAGTTTTTTCGCTTGATATGGAGATGTTTTATTTTCTCCGTCTTTATTCGACAAGCACCATAAAACAAACGCAAAAGGAGACATTGTACGTAATCATCTCATGCAGAACAATGAAATTTGAAGGAGTAAGCCATGATAGGATTTGTGCTCCATCCAGATCCAGATACTATTTAGTTCTTGCTTGAGCGATCAATGTCTAGAAAAAAATATGAGTCTGCTTTATGAGTAAAGACGAAATTATTATGTCATACTGTACTAAAACCCTGTGGAAAAAAAAGATGAGAGATGGGAGACAGTTTCGAGGCTCGGTAAAGTTCAGCTTCATTCACGGAATTTCCACAGAACTTCAGCTCACAAGTCGCGACTTTCCCAGCATAGTAATATACTCACTCACTCAGTCCCTAGCTCAGTCAGTCAGTGAGTCAGTCGGTACGAGCCATGTCCCCGTTTCTCTCTCTCTCTCTCTCTCTCTCTCTCTCCGTCCCTGTGCCGAACATAATGAAACGACGGAAGAGACTGACTGGCTGAAGGAAAATGAGCAGAAGGCGAAGAAGCGCTTAGGATCGGATGCAGTGCCTACCACTACTTACTTACTTCTGCTCCTGGCTTAGAACAATATTGAATTGAATAAATCTCTTCACGAATAGGGAACTTGCCTCGAGATATGGAAGTGGAAAATTGCGAGATGGAATGACAGACGACATAATTTAAAATGTATATAATGGCAGGAGGACGAAATGGAGCAGCACGTTTTTCAAAAATTCATTCGGGAGCTAGGAATTAATTCCGGGATGGAATTCCAAGTCTTTTCTGAAAGAACCATTTTTCGGTACTAATTTTGGCGAAGCTCGACTAACTTATTTTTCAAATCGAACGAAATTCAGCGTCCAGTTGACTGCTAGCATCGTTTGAAGCATCAAGATTTCACAGAGTAAAGCATCGCGTAACAGCAAAAGTATTGCATGCCGAACTACTTAATTTTGATTACAGTTCCAACTCACTCTTCTATTTACCTCTCACTGTCCCACGCGACGTGGAAGGGTTTCCCATAAAGCGAATTTCGCTTCTCGATGTAAAAATCCCGAAGAAGAAAGTGCACGATGCACTTTCCTCCTTCCACGAAACAATTTTTTTCCTGTGAAGGAGAAGGCGTGCATGGGAAAGGAAATGGGGGAATGTGAAAGTCTGAGCTGCTCCCTATTTTTTTCCTTCTCTCGCTCGCTCTCTCTCTCTCTCTCTCTCTCTCTCTCTCTCTCTCTCTCTCTCTCTCTCTCGCACTCTTTCTGTTTGTTCTCCCAGCCTAGCTTTTATTTGCTCTGATAGCCTTGAAGAAAAAACTTTTGATATCATGTTTCATGTTCCACATTTCACTTTGACCAGATTAGACTCTCTCCTCTTCCTCCTGCTCTCATGACATTGCTGCCTAAGTTGTGGCAGTGGATTTTGTGCTTATGAAAAGTAGCAAGTAAGTATTTTAACCAAACTTTGCCTTCTCCCCCGCCACTCTTTTACCTCCTTTCATGGAGGAAATCGCTTTCACCCGTGCTGAGGCTTAGTAGTTTTTCTTGCCGGAAAGAAGGTAAAAGTTGGGTGCCCTTCCAAACAGAAATTGAACGATGGAGAGGATCGAATGCGCATGATCCATTGTGGAGGGAGAAAAATTTGCTCACTTCTACAAATTGTGAGGGGAATATTAAGATAACAATTGGTTTGTGTGGTCTGGTCGGTGATCGGATAGGAAAGGAAATGGTGGAATTCTACTTACATTAAGTCCCTAGAAAAAATAGAATCTGGTTTTGACAGTGGAGGGGTATCGCCAATCGCATCTACTCTCCTTGCATCCAGAGTCTAGATAAAAAAAAGTAATAGAAATGAGAGTGAAGCTGTCTAGCAGCCACTCAAAACGATACAAAAATTTATGTGTTTGTTGATAATCAGAGAGTAACTTTGTCCGCATTTGATTTATTATTTCAGGCCAGATGTCGAATGGAGAATGAAGACTGAAAATGCACTTTGTTAAAATTGTGGTATTGGGAGCCTCCAACGTAGGAAAGACCTCGATTATTCAAGTAAGTCTCGAGAAGCTGTGGAGCAAGCAGTGAAGTCCCGCTCCGCGCTCGCATTCAATATCCCGTGCTCACTCAACTTCTTGTTTGATTTTACTTGAAATTAGCTTCAGTTTTGTACTCTTCGCGAAAAAAAAACTTTTTCGAATATAGATGCATTCTGTTTTCCCACTGGAACCAGTAGTAGCAAACTAGCGCTGCCTTAGTAGTTATGTAGTAGTCATAGTAGTAGTTGCAATACCCATGTTGTGCTACTTTTCATTACTTTTCGTTCTTCTCAAATATTGAAGAAAAAAATGCCATCAGCGAAATTCCTTCCCCTTCTCCCATTCACATTCTTCCATTTTCCATAATATTTTCCCCCTTGAACTGGAGAGATACTAAAGTCTACGAAATAAGGAAGCGGCGGCCTCTTGCTCCTCCTTCTTTTATTATTTATTTATTATTATAGGAAGGAAATTAACCTACAGCACATTCCAACACGCGTCTAATTAAAATGTAATTAGTTTAAAGATCCGTAAGTATGTTGCTCACATTAAGATCTGAGCGAAATAAGATGAGCAGGAAATATGTGGGGCACTCTCAACTGACTTCCATGCCTTTGAATTCCGTGGAGATTACACATTCATAATTCCAAAGGCCAAGAAGATGGAAAATGAAGGGGGAGCGCCGCACCACTGCTTATGTTCTCCTACACACAAAAAAAAATTCTTTCGCAAATTCGCGACTTGAGGCATCCCCGACTCCTACGCGAGTGAGCGAGCCCATGGAGAAATTACTTATCGTTATTTAGAGTCTTATTAGCCTCTATTCAATGTCCTGAAATATGCTACCGTTAAGTATGCTTCCTCGTAAATGGAGAGGAGATGAGAACGGGCTCAGAGCAATTATGGAGGGCCGGCAGGCATCACTTCATAAAATTCAAAGCCATATGACCGTGACTAAATTGTGAGTGAAAGTGGGAGAGCCTCCAAGAAAAAGGGAGGCGGATGAGAGAGGGGAAAAATCATCATCATCATCTGAGTAATTACGTGCCTTTATGCGTACCCTTTCATGTGTGCTGATACATCTCCTCGTCCTCATTAGCATTATTGTTCGCATTACTCCACGACGCATGGAGTCATTTACCACATTTTATTTCTTCATTGTTATTCATGGGACGCTGCTCACTTTTACGCTAATGCTTATTCTCATTGAATGGATGGATCGAGCAGCTTCTTCAAGAAAGCTAAACGGCTTGAATGAAGCTGCTTTGAATAGAAATGCACTTTCCACTACTACTACTAGAGTGCTCCCTTCTGAGATTCCCCCAGTTCATAAGCAGAGACCAGAGGGGAAATTATAAGGATTCCAATCAATATTTTTTCAATTAAGTTATCACAACTCATTTTTTTCTCCGATGCTCGATCTGCCCCATCTAAATCGTTTCCCTATTTTCCGGGAAGGAGGCCCAAACGGGGAGGAAAAATCCAGCTTTATGGCCGTCCTTTCCCCGAAACGACCCTGTGGTAATGTGTAAGTACTTACATGGTTTGAACAAGTAAGTAAGCTCCAAGCAGTGAAGCGGAAGCTCGGTACTCAAGTGCTCCGGGAGAAAATATGACATTTACGAGGAGTACGTAGTAAGTAGTAGTAGTAGTGGTAGTAGTAATACGATAACACCGACCAGGGCTGGGAGCTACTAGTCCTTTTTTTATTTGATGGGAATCCCACTGATTTCGACAAGATGTGAATTGACAAAGCCCAGCATGCCTCTCACTCTCTTTCCCACCTTATATGTATTCCGGAATCCCGCGGAAAAAATGCTGGTCATTGTTCACGCTAAATCTGCTCAGACCAAAAAGTTGTCATTTCCTGTTAAGAAGAGATTGTCCCGGTGGAAAGTCGTCGTCGTCGACGTCATTAAATTTTTGTGAAGTACCTCGCTCGTTCTTTTTCAGCGTCTTCTTTCATCACATCCATCCATTCAGTCACTCACTCACTCACTCACTCACTCACTCACTACCTATCTACAGCACGTAATGATAAAGCCGTTCTCGAGAATTATGGCGAGTGGGTGAGTGAGTACCTAAAGTAAGTAGGAGGAGTACTTACTCACTTATCTGCGGGATATAAACAGAGAGATGAAGTACTACATCACAACTCATAAAATTTCGCCGCTTGAGATTAGACGTGAGGCTCGGGGAAAGCATGTGCGTGGGAGGATGTACATAAGCAAATAAATACTTACTGACTTACTTACCAGCCTTAAATTAAATCAACAAGGGTTTCATCATCGATCAACATTTCTCCCCAATTTTGGACAGAACTTGTACATTTCTTTCTTACATGTGTTAAGCCTACATTTGCCTCTTAATTTTGAAAACTTGGAATGTGGAATCCTGTTTCAAGCGTGGGCTGAAATCCTTCAACTTTCCACCCAACAGCACTCAGACTTCCTGGAAACGTACGAGTTTTATTGGAATCCTTTAGGAAGGAAAGTTAAATTTAGCGATTTTCCCAGTCAGACTTGGATCGCGAGTATTGCAAAATCTTGGAATTTTACGCTGTCTAATTAGATCGTTGACTACGAATGGAAGTACCATTTAATTCATATCGAATTGGATCGTTGCCGAACAATCTCCTTTTTTTTGAATGGCACTTCATTTAAGTGTGACTATGTTGTCGTGCATTAGTACTAAATCCTAAGTACTGAATATCAATGGGGGATCCGGGTCTGGGTGGCGGGGTTGACTCATTTGCTCCTCTGACATTCACATTGCCCACCAGAGCGAAACAATACCGATGCCTATTGACAGACGTGGGAGAGTGCTCCCAGTTCAAGTGTAAATTCAGGAGACAAAAGAAGAGAAATTGCCCCGCGAGCACTCCCCCGATAAAGATCATTATGTTGATGATGAATACCTAGATGTTTCGTGCGAGTGTTCCGGACAAGTTTATTATACAAGTAAATACTATTCGTGTATAGTGGAGTGCTTGCCAGAAAGAACAACAATGGCAATATTTATGTATATATGAATATAAGCCGGTGGAAATTTTTCGGAGCTGAAATATTATCCTCTTTCACCGGGTTCCAGAAGCAGCAACAACAACAACGACGAGCACTACCACTACCGTGGAAGGCAACTGAATAAGGGGAGGTAGTGAGTGGGGCCTAGAGGATCGACGAAGAGGAGTGTTGTATGTAATGCTGTGGGTGTTTTTCGCTGTGGGATGGGATTCAGGTTTTGAGTTTGAATTTGGAGGTAATCCATGCGTATTACGAGGAGCTGACGATGCGATAGGAAGAGTCATCCAGTCATCGTTAGTTTCATTGCATCTCATGAGCTTTGCCATCTTCACAGAAACATAAAGTTTGGGAGTGGAAAGGACATATTTATCCAGCTACAGAGCTCCATATTATATTGCATTGTTCTAAAGGCAGTAGTTGTGGTGGTGGAGGAGGAGGAGGTGGAGGGGAAGGCTCCCTACAGTGGAAAAAAGAGCGAATTTCGTCTGTACTTACTTAGGTCTAAGGCCATAAAACGCGAGAGAATTGTTTCATTTCATTTCCTCATTACCGCAATTTCTGTGCGCTCCCTTGGCAGGAGTGAGGGGAAATGGGAGGGAAAGTACCCCAGCTTAACCCTGAGCATTTTCTCTGCTACAGAAGGAGAAAGTATAATGGAATACTTACATAAGCGCAGAAAAACTACAACATGGAAGTCAATAAAGGTGGTGGAACAGGAAGGAAAAACACTTCTGAAAAAAATACTTAAGGCAACGCCGACCCCCAACTACTAGTACTTACTACCATGGATCGTGGATTTGTATTCCAGTGATGGAGATTCTGTCCCTAAAGTGCACACACTCAAACCATACATGCATGCATGGGATTGGAGTAGTGGAAAATTTAAATGGAAATTGGAAGGAAGAAACAAGAGAAAATTCGGAATTGTGTTTCCTCCATGCAGATGGATTTCGTTACGTCTGATCAGGAAAAATGATAGCTCTCCACTTAACCGAGTGAGGGAGTGAGTTTGGGCGCGCGATAAGTTTGAAATGCAATGTGATGCGATGAGATGCGATTCTTCTTGCAAGAGACTTACTCAAGTACTTGCTCCCGTATTTAAATGTGCTTTCCTCTCTGAAAAGTATCCATTAAAAGTAGGACGAATGGGGATTTGGTGAAGGGAGAGAAGAAACAAAAGGCAATCAAATACAAAAAAAAACATAATACTTTTGCTGTGTCGACAGTGCCCTACAGCCCTGTAATGTGATGGGATGGGATGGGAGTATTGAATTGGAGGAGGTTGTTAATGGCCTCAAATGGCAGTTGTGTAATGCACTTAAGTCTTGTAAAATAGACGAGGGCGTATGTACGACTGTCATTGAACATGAAGCGAAGTGGAAAGTACCTCTCTCCCCAATACACATGAAGACTACTTAATGTGGTGTGGAGGGCTCAGTAGGAAATGCAAAATATCTCTACGTCCAGGGAATAAATAACAAGTTTACCCAGTGCAGCCTTATTGTTTTTTATTTCACCCTTGGTGTCCATTCTTACCTACTTTGGGGACCTCCAAGTCCTTCCTAACTACTCTCCTTCGACCGTGTTTACTACTGGTGGTAGTGGTAGTGCTCTCCTTTATTTGTAAATGTGTCCAGACAATGGGCAAATTCATTTTTACTGGAGAGAGCTCGTAAAAACTCAACGCAGGCTTGTATCGTACCCAAGAGCTTGGGGTGGGGTGGTGGCTTGACGGTCCACAAAGAATGTCCCAGATCTTGTTTCCTCAACAAAATGATTTCATCTAGGAAATTAGGAAAGTGAAGGGATAGTACGGTGGGGAGGTAGTAGGATGACAGGTACTAGTGAGTGTGAGGAAAGGCCCTCATGTACTTGTTTTTTTGCCTGAGAGCATCAACCCAGTAGACATATAGATGCAATTTCTTTTTTTTTTTTTGAAGAATGCTATCCCTTTAAAAGCTTGAGCTCGCTCCGAGTGAAAAATTGTCTTTGGAGAATTCGCACGTTAAACTTGTGTGTTATTGTTTTTTTCTCTTCCTTTTCTAGCAATTCATGACGAACACATTCCCAGAAGAATATTGTACAACAGTTCGGCCTGTGGTGCACACTCGGACCGTGATGCTGGACAATAGAGTTTACCAGCTGAAAATAGTGGATCTGCCGCCACTCACTTCCTTTCCCCAGAACTCGCTGGAGGAGTGGACGGGCGGCGTGTCACTGCGCAGCGCCTCAGCCTACATTCTCGTCTACGATGCCTCCAACTTGGACTCCTTTCAGCACTTGAAGAGTCTCAAAGAGCAGATCTACGAGTCACGGGATATGCACAACGTGCCTGTTCTCGTCGTGGCGAACAAGTATGACATGCTCCCGTCAACCTCCCTCCCAACTCAGCCTTCGCAAGAGAGCAGGGAACGTAGGGATATTTGCTCAATGGTGAGGAAACAGTGGAAACTGACCCATGTCGAGTGCAGTGCAAAATTCAATTGGAGGATAGTCGCCCTCTTTAAGGAGATTACGAGACTCTCCTCCAACATTTTGGAAATGGCTCACAACAAGGAATCGCTCCACATGTCACACATTGAAAGCTTTCACACATCACTCAATCGTGAAAAATGCGCAATCAGTTGACTAATCCAGTCCGATGAGAACCGCTGCCACTGAGGGAACGGAAACCACCATCACCACCTCCCTCGAACCGAACTAAATACTATGTACTTGGTAGAGTCCCCCATCCTTCGATAATCCGCTGACGGGTCCTAAAAACTCAAATGGAAAGACGAAAACTAGCTAGCTAGCTAAATAGTTAGTTCATGAACTGAGCACACACCAGTGCCATTTTCAAGCATTAGGTAGAATTTAAATGTGAAGGAGAAAAAAGGCACCGGTGGCGGTAAGTAAGTTTAAAATCCGCCAAAGATCTGAGGAAAAAAACTTCCCAGAAGAAAGTCCGAAATCAGCCTTTTCAGCAGAACTAGAAAATTGCGCGAGCAGTGGTTCTCATTACAATTATCCCACTTTCACTCCCCGAAAAAAACTGCTACCATGGTAGCCGTACTTTTGATTCGTGCAAGGGAATAAAGAACGACAGATTACCTACCTACCTACTACTTACTTATATGCAGGAATCGCATACCTACGCAATACTATTATCACTTCTGAATAAGAAGAGGAAAACAAACTCTTCCTCGAAGATTTTCAGTCACTGTCAGTAAATAACTTTAAATGAGGGATTTGGTGGAGGGAGCTAAATAAAACTAGCTAAGCTAAGCAATATCTCTTTAAGGAATTGTATTAGGTCTTAGGTCCCCTCCATTAGGATTTCTTATCCTCGTAGGTGCATCATATATTTATTCAGAATTATTTCACGGAAATGCATACATATTATATCACCATTCATAAATCATGTAGTATATCATATAATAATACAGATATATTTAGTGGGTCGAAATGACGTCAAGAAACGCACAGTTACAGTTTACGAAGCATTAAAATATTTGAAACAGACCTACTCCATAGTAAAGAACTAAGAGTATTTTTAAGCTGATTTGAGTGTAATTACATATTTTTGCAAAAACATATTAATGAATAAGTATACATACTGAAATACTTACTCCTTCCTCATTTAGGTCTAGCTACATATATTTGGTGCAATAATGGATTCCTGGAATCCAAAATTTTTTCCCTAATTGGCCACATCGCCATTCATCGGAATTCGGAAACCGTAATTCGTTAATTGGTGAACTCAGACATGGTAGCAAAAGTATTGAGTGAGTAGCATTAAATATTTATAGCAGGGTTCTACCCACGCACCCAACCAAAGTTTTGGTTTCGAGTGTGGATCCATAAGGTTAGAATTAAATCTGCTAATTGATGATGAAACCTTATCACATCACCTTCTTCTGCTTTCATCCTCAACATCTGAATCTGATTGTGAGCTTTGTTTATGGAAAGGAGCTCGTGCTTCTTGGAAACCCTTTCGAAATTGTTGTGAATTGTGAGTTGTATCCTTGGAAGTACTACTCTACCTAAACTAAATAAATACTACTTACTTGCCGACAAGCATCGATTTTTTTCCATTTCTAGTCCAAAAATTTCACGTAGGAGCGGCTCTAATTAATGCCTAGTCCAAATTGATTTGAGGGATTGGCAAATATTTTTTATCCTAATGAAGGCTATCTATGCTCCCTTTTCATTTTCTATAGGTTTCATTCGCGAAAGTGCCACTGTTCCCCATCCTCCCTCCCTTCCTGGCTGGAGTAGTAAGTAGTATCTCATCCCTGGAAAATTAAATCACCATTCACACCTCATGACAAACTTTGTGGCTTTCTGTACACACTCAGACCCACTCTCTCCCCTTCTAATTCTTTCTCCCACTCTCTCTCTCTCTCTGGAGCTGGTATTTATAAGTAGAAGGAGAGGCTCTTGAAATGATACTTTCTCCTTCTCCGGACCGACCGAGCAAAAGCCTACCGACCCTGGACTTGTAGAATATGGGGCATTATGTTTAGGTAATGTAGTATATTTATGACAGGATTAATTTCCCCATTTCTTTTCCATTTACCCGACATATTCCATTCATTTTTTGTCGTGTTCACTTTAACCCTCTGGACCTTTTTTTCCGTGGAGCGAACGAGTCGGGAGGAGGAGTGGGAGTGGGAGAAATGTACTTATGTGCAGTCGGGGAAAAGCATCACGGTAATGTGGACGGCTTAAGTAATGCTCGTTCCCTGGAAGTTTGCTCTGAGGAGTGAGCGAGTGAGAAGAAAAGATTTTTGACCATATAATGAGTTAGGCTCATCCACCACTAATTTATCTAGTTTTCTCGGAGAAAACCGGATGAATATGGGGATATGTGCAGGGCTCGAGCGTTTTGTGGCTTTTTTTATGCATTGGCTCAAGCTGAGCTAAAGTGAGGGGGAGAGAAGAAAAAAAGGTACTCGAGAGAGAGAAAAAAACCGAAAATTGTAGGTGTTAGTAGCACTCACTCACTCACTCAGTCAGTCAGTCAAGGAAAAATGGCCAGATACACAGTTTTCTACTCCCGTTCATTTTAACCTTTCGTTTGGTTTGGCTTGCCTTGTGTGTCCCGGAATCGAGGAAAACGGTCCATAACAACTGGGGCAAGGTGGTAGGAGCTCTCGCTCCGCACACAATGGGATGTCAAGAGAAAGGAGTAAAGTATCAAAAAGTGGGGAAAACATCCCATGAATCCCTAAAGGCAGTTATGTCCTTGAGCTGTGGAAATAAAGGGGATAAAGGGATGTATGACTTAAGGAAGTCTTCGTGACGGCCTGCATTCATGGAACTGAGCCGAACTGCCAGCCAGCCAGATAGCTAGCCAACATCGTGTGCAAATAAGCGTTTCAGCAACCGATACCTTTTTTTAGCAGACTTGTTACGTGTCCGGAGTACAAAAGCCATCAACTTGTGTATTCAAAGGCAGGCAAACACGATGTCAAGCCTTTACTTCCTACACTGTACATAACACAGAGAAAAAATGATCACTATTTTTCCCGAGGCCTATTCAAAACTTATTTACTTTAATTAAATTCCATGCAACTTTCCTTTGAACCTGGTGGCCCTTCCCCAACCAGATAGATTTATGTATATGGATACACTTCTTCCTATGAGTACCGCTCTACCCATCGGCCGTTTACCTGCGCCAAGCCAAACTTTAAATAGGATAGGGGTGACTACTCCAACCAAAAATGGAATCAGTATTCTTCATTTTATCCACCCCTCAGGCGAGCGCAATTTTTTTTCCATAGGACGATCATCAAAGAGTATGCGGTGAGTTCAGGGCAAAATTATATAATAGTCTTAGCCAAAAATTACATAATTATCCATTTATATCCATGCAGGGTTATGCATAGACATAAAAAGCAACCATACCTTTAAAGTAGGACTACTTCAGGGAGTCAGAATCACTCGAATATTTTACGCTGCGCAACCTGTACCGTACTTCTTAATGACATAATCACACTTGCAGTGATACCTACAAACAATCAGAGTTCTCCTTTTATCGGTTGCATAACCTAAAATAGCGTAGAGTATTTAAGTATCTATCTACTTGCCAAAAAATCCGCGAGAAGAGTTTTATGAAACAAATGCTATTTTAAATAACGATACTTTAGTCAACTCGCTAAACATGTGCTAAAGGCGAAACGAGCTAATCTATTGTATTTAACGGATAAAAAAAAAAAGTGCTACAATAAAACTCTCACACTATGTATTTGCGATTTTTACCTGGACAATGCGAATGCTAACCATATTTCGGGAAACAGTTTATGAGGTATACTTACATCTTACTATTTTACTGTGACACTTCGACTTTTCATTCTTTCTTCGTTTATGGTACGGCAGCTTGCTGGAAGATGGAAATAAACATGGAGAGAAAGTTTGTTTTGCTGTAGCGTCAATAGAATTATGGCTAGAGGGGATATTTTTCCACTGGGAAAAACAACTAGATACCACTCTTGTGCATTCGGTGCACGTCCTCCTCCACCCAAGGACGTTGGGAAGTGGGGATATAGATAGATAATTGTGATGATAGTGGAGATCATTTTTGTGAAATGAATAGGGCTCATAAAAAAATATGAAGTAGTGGGACTATGTATGTACCTCGTGTTCGAGCAACAGTCGCTTTAATAAGTATTTTGTTGGACGATGGAGTGAGATGAATGGGAGATGTCAACTTTGAAATGGCTTTACAGTCATCACCAGCATACCACTCATCGTTTGAAGGTAGGATCTCTTGAAAGGTTGTTTCTCCTCCAGGAGAATTTTTTTTCATTGAAATTTTTTTCGGAAAAAAATAACTATATATCCTGAATATAAATGGGAAATGTCGGTCGCAGCAACGGGAGCTGGAATGTAAAAAGAACTCAATTTTGATGGTTTTTGTATGGTTTGTCCAAAAAAAACTCTTTGAGCTTGAGTTTACATAGTTTGGGTATGATGGGAGAAAAAAAAACTATCCACCTATCCATCTATCTATCTGTCTAGTTCTTTTGTGAGAAGAAGAACTCATCGTGATAAAAAAATAGATATATTTCACTTCGTAATGCTAGACCAAGAGCGATGATGATGATGATATTGATGATACTTTGTAACTTTCCTTCATGCTTTCTTTTTCGTGAGATGGTGATGTAATGTCGATTGTCTGTCAGAAGTATCTAATAAATAATAATACATTTTGACTGCCTATAAAGTTCTAAGATAATGTAAATGAACTTATAAGGTATGGGAGATACCCGAAAAATGTTAAGTAAGAGGATGATTAGTCACCATTGTCGAGTGGAAGAATATTATAGTACAGATGAGTTATTTGAATCGGAAAGTAAAATACTTAGATATATATGGTCCTATGATCGAGATGGATTTTTTGTGTAGAAGACAAAAACTAAAAGATGAAATGAGAGGATTTTAATTGTGAAAAAATAATAAAGTAATAATACATTGAAAATGTTGAGATGGGAAAGGACGCTGGATTTTATTTCCTCATTCCCGTGGCATTCGTCGCGGAACTAGTTTATTGCATCACAACAGCATATTTTTTTTCTATTGATGAAGGTTGAAGGGCTCAATCATGTTTCTTCCTGAGCGTGCTGCTATGGTATAGTAAGGCTGAAGGTGATACACGAACAAGGGCCGGGCCGAGGGGTTCATCCCGATAGGGACGAAATTAATTCTACTTGAGGATGGAAATGGAGATGCTCCCGTGAGTCACGCAAGGCATCACTTCTTCTCCCCAAAATCAGTCGCGTTTAATTTAATTTAGGATCCCAGTGGGATGCCTGCCAGCCAGCCAGCCAGCCTCCGACCCAAATAGATGCAGATTCTTCTTTCACCCCGTTTGCAAATAGGATTCTCATCCGATTCTCGCGTTGGTACTCAGAAATAGGAATGGGATGGAAATGGGTACCTTTTCGCACCACTTATTATTTTTCTGTCGATCTGGGCTGGATTGAAACGTACAAAAAAAAAGAATTGAGGTCCATCCTACAAGATAAGTGATTGCTTGCTTGCTCACTCCTTCAGTCGTTTGTTCCAAGGAAGTTCAGCATGTGAAACAGTCGTAGACGCGCTAACCCAATTTTTCACAAAGGGAGCATGGAATCTTGGAAATTCGTACAAAGGACGGGCAAGGGGAAAAAGATATGGGATGCTATCTCCACAAAAGAACCAGAAACTCTCCATATGCTTCCAGAACAACTTCCACCGGGATTCTGATGAGCATCAGCATGATCATCAACATCATCATCGTCATTGATTTTTATGAACAATTGCCCACTGGCTGTTGCAAATAAGATAAGTGAAATGGAAAATTCCATTCGGAGTACCTATCATGTATCGTGGGATTAGAGAGATATACTCTTAACAAGATTGAGAACTTTTGCTCATTTTTTGGAATCATGAGTATTTTTCTTCGAGATGAATATGTTTTTCAAATCCGACTTTCCATATTGATGATGATGATGTTGCAACTGTTTCAGGAAGTGAGAGAGGTAAAATGATGGAGGGCATATTTTGCCGGATCACAACGTAACTCGGAACTCTTGGAAGAGTTGTAGGATTCACTTTTGTGGAAGCAAATTATTTCCGCCCACTGATCAATCCTCGTCAATGATCCTTCGACCGATGAGGGAATTTCATTTCACTAAAACTAATCCCCCTTTCTGCATTTATTCGCCTTTTTCTTGAATTTCATTAACCTCATAAATTACTCGCACGCACTAGATGTGCTACCACCCGCACATCTAAACGTGGGAACATGGCGTGAGGAATCACACTAAAATGCATCAACAACCATACCGACTACTTAATAAAATTCCGGTGAAAATAACTATGGGATGGAGCTTCTTGGAATTTCCCCAGATTTGATGGGAATAGGAAGAACACAGTGATGCAAGCTATTTGACCTGGAAAATCCATCAAAAAAAGCTCTCTCTCTTTCGCTCCCCGAAATTCCTCCATGTTTGCAAACTACGCATGAATTCAGTCATGACTTGTGAAATATGAACATGAAGCCTCTTTTCTCCCCGCCAGTGTGCATGAATGTAATTTGCATAACAAATTTCGAAGTTTGAAATTGCATCAGATGCTGAAGTGTGGTGGTAGTGGTGGTGCTGCTCCTCCTACTCCTAAAGCTTTCAAGAGTCTTACTGGAATTACATTTCATTTCGTTGCAAAGTGGCTGTCGCAGGGAATCTGGGGTGAGTGAGCATTGGAAAAAAAAGTTTACCATTCCCGTCAAGAAATTGATCGTAAACACGCTCACGTAATCCCATAAACGTATGGGGAAATATCCTTTTAAATTCCGATCGAGTGAATTATTTAAGCTCGAAAGCATTTAAGAGTTTTGCCAAGTAGGTAAATATGATAAGGTCACACAGGAAAACAAAGTTTCCCACCGATCAACTTTTAAGTCCTTAAGTATTTTCATGGATATTTTGTGGTACTAGAACTGATGACGAATTGACACTGGAATTCACCTTTGACTCTGAAATCATTTTGACATACATTAACAGCAATCATGAAGTACATACTGTTATTATTAAAATGTACTTACGAAGGCAAGACCAATCTGAATAAAAAGGCGCTGACGACCACTTCCCAGAATTGTTTGATGAATGTCTGGCTTTTCATAAATCCACGTTGGTGGCAATATTCCTAATGGAAGCTGGAAGCTCTACCGATGGAAAATGGCAATTTGTAGAATTTACTTTAAATTTCAGATTCGCTTCGCACTAACTTACGCATTCACTGGATTCCAGGAACGGGAAGAAATCAGTCCATGAGATTAATTCACTTGAAGGATTGAAGCATATCAAACTGCAGGATTGACGCAGGTACCAAATCGCCACACTACCATATCTGGATATTTTAGAATCTTTTACATGCATATATTTTTGCGAATAAAATTTGTATGATAATTCCACTATTTAAATCAAGTTTTTACCGTTGCAATTGCTAGAGAACATGACAGTAGATAATTAAATGTAAAAAGTATCGCAGGCCTGCATATGAATGATAGCATGAAAAAGTCCCCTATTTGTATCTAGCTAAGCCATAAAAGTCATTATCATTAATGTTTATGAAAAATTTACTGGTCTTATGAGAACTGGATAGATTGTTTTGTTCGGTTAAGCCGATATGCGTTTTGTGCATTGTTGAAATGTTGAGATGGATATTTTCAGAAATGATGTCAATGTGGATTTTCACGCATTCGATTTGTTCGAGAATGTTGGCAACACATGAAAACTCGACCCGCAAATGATATGATTTTAATTGTAAACCGGAGTGCATGAATCGTTGCATGAAGTGGATACCTACTTAATGGCCAATTTCTTAGCCAAGAGTGTTAGCTTCAAAATTCACAGCTTTTTAAATGGTGGTGTTACATTACCCCACACCCCCTTCGAAGTTTCGTCGGCATTAATGTGTGTTTTATATGATATGACAACACATGACACCTGACTTGTGACTTCAGTGTACCTACATATTTATCTCATACATAAGCTCATTACATTACTGAAGAAATCTGCACGTGTTCAAATCAAAACTTCCAACTTCCACTCTGAGGCAAGCTCACTTTAATATTTCTCCGAAAACGGTTTGTATTACAGCATTGCATCCACCATGTTCTATTGAATTTGATGACGTGATCAACCTTCGTTTTTATGACATTTGTCTCAATCATAAACTCGCTGACCTCGTTTCACAATAACGCAAATGCAAGACAATGAGCATTATTATGTTGCAAACGTAGTTTGGATTATTATGTGATCGCGCGTGTCCGTCTGTCCGTCCGTTCGCACTCTAGCTCCTCCAAATTTCGTCCATTTGACCTGAAATTCGGCACACACTTCGGCACACACATTCCTTAGGTCATGTGTAAGAAGCTTATCAATTTTCAGGTCAAACGGCTGAAGTGGTAGGAATTACCGTTAAAAACCGTTATAGGGGCGCCCAGATAGCATGGCAATATGAATATGGATATATATAGGTTTTCGAGGATGGGGAGTTCAGTAGTGGTGTTAGTTTTTGAATTTGACGATTTCTAACGGCAGAAACCGATAGAAATTAACGGAAAATTAGTTTTTTGCTCTGTATCGATATGGATATGGAGATATAGCTTTTCAAGGATGAGGAATTAAATGCAAATGTCAGATTTGGCAATTGACGATTTTTTAACGGCAAAACCGTTGAAAGAAAGTTCAACCTAATGGGGTAACATGTATATGGAGATACAGGTTTTCGAGGATGAGGAATTCGATGGAAATGTCAGATTTTGAATTTGACGGTTTTTAACGGTAAACGTTTTGGGCCACCAAACTTAGAAATTATGTTGTGCCAATTCTCTTGTGCCATCTCCCGTTTGCAACATTGATAAAGAATTTATCGTTTTTATTAATATCATTGAAAGGCAATTACAACAGCGAAATTCGGTAGGTACGTCACCCTCGCTGGGGTATAAAAGGGCGAGCGAGTCGCACTATTTCTTGTAGTCGGACAAAGTCCGCTCACTCACTCACTTTTGAGCAATACTCCGAACTTTTACAATTTTATAGAGTATCCATGTGATACTCACTGACGTTTTCATAGACTTTAAGAATACTCTGGCCCAAGCCGATTTTATCGAATTATTGATGGAATTTCGCCATAAACTACACTAAAAGCAGCTGAAAAATGCTGGAGATAAACTGTTACCCTTGTTTAGTATAGGACTGATAATCCGTAGTTACAGTCCATATCTAACAAGAACCCCCAGTTCAAAGATAAGGCCCTACCCGCCTTACGTATTGGTTCATAACGTCTTTCTATTGAAATTTCATTCAACGAATCGAAATACTTTTACAACATGACAAATCCGTTCTCTGCGAATAATAAAAGATACAAATACAATAATGACAATTATACACTAAGGCCCAAGCCGATTTTTGACTCAAGTGATTAAATAGTGGTATTTGCAAAAAAAAGTTTATATGATATTTTCTGCGAAACTTTGAAATAAATGATCTGACAATACCAGTATTGTTATAAGATCTCAGTGATACGAAGACAGTGACAAAAGGTGATGCTCTTCATTACTTCACCACATTTGCCGGATCGTTAAAACAGATAAAAAATAAGAATAAAATCAGCAGTTTAGAAAAAAAACAAAAGAGATAAAAAGAAATGGCCCTTGCCGAAGTTCCCGTCCATTTCTTTTGCAATGCCTTGAAAACAAGTTAAAGACAAATATCAAGCAAAAGGTGCTTTCTCTATAGTAACCTCAGAAAGATGACCACAAGTCGGGTCACACGGTGATATTCTTTGCTTACCCAAATGAAACCTTGTTTTTTTTAAATATTAAAAAATACATACATTTTCGTATAAAGGTTAATCAAACATCAATAAAATCAGCAGCGTATCAGCACCGAAATAAAAAAAATCAACGTACATGATTAATTTGACAATCAAAAAAATGTCTCACCAAAAACAATTGTATCTGCACTCACAATATTCTATTTTAAGTGGCAAACTCTAGATCAATGATACGCATTCAAAGCCTGGAAAAATATTAAAATTTGAAGCTTACAAGTAGACTGGGGCAATTGCCTCAGAATATTTTAGGCAACTCGACTGAAATTATTTGGAATCAAATGTGAGATCACAATAAATAGTTTACGTGCGAAGCCTGAGCAGCTTAACCCCTTTTAGCTAAGGGTCAGGGGGAAAAAGACACGGAGAGTCAAACCATATTTACATGCAAAGTGATGTATCGCATGGAAGGGATCAAAGGAAGATCATGCTCGGACTAGGGCCCTCAACTATTATGATTTACATACTTATTTAGTTTCAAATAATTTCAGTTAAATCACCTGAAATCTTATGAGGTACTTGCCAGAGAATACTTGTTAGTCAAAGTTCAGTTCTGAAATCATGTGCACGAGGATGGCGCGTTCGAAATTTATCAATTACTTAAGTAATGTAGTATTTTTAAGTTGAAGATCATGTCATCATAGTCACCCAAGCTACATACTTGTAAGACTCGCATTCCAAGGTTGAATTAACTAAAGTGCATGTAAGCACCAAACAGGTACTTACTGCAGATTAAGAATGGGATAACTTACTGCAAATGCATAAGTGAAGGATTATTATGCATCTGAGTGAGTAAGTTAGGTACTTATTTCAGACGTCAGCGTGGAGGATGGTTTGTTTGTCGTGGATTCTGCCTCCTCCTTCCACGCCACCGGGATGAAAGAAAAGACTCGTCTAGGTACGTTTCCAGTTCTCTGCATTTCCTGGATAAAAAAAGTAGATGTGCACTGGATAAATCCTGAGAGCTACTCCGTCCTGCATTCAAAAGTGCCTATTTTTAGGAATAATGCAATCCAGACCGAGAAATTTGTTTACACCATGGAATTTTATTTGTTTGCTCCAGTGAGCTGTGGGATACATCATCATATCAGTATTATTGATTTTCCTATTCCTCCTCCTGCTCCGACGGTATATCCGGGAGCAAACAGGTAACAATAATGACCATGCTTAGATTAAGTATTACATCACTACGATGCGATGCGATGCGATGTTTGGTCTCGCATACTAAAGGAATCCTAGACCCTAAAGGTGATATTTGGAGAAACGGGAGTCATAAAATTGATTTAACATCTTAGCAAATCCAAGAAAATTTCCATGGACCGCGGAATTTCGATATTTGAGGAGGAGGAGGAGAAAAACTTTATTTGAATTTCATTCCTGGAAAATAAGTACCCATATCCAGCGAGGAGGGGAATGATGGGGACATAAATGCGTTGACTTCGGTGAAAGGCTCAGCAACATCACGTAAATCTCACTTCACTGTCATGCTGCTGACTCACCCGTGTGACCGTATCACACATTCAGGATGGAAATTGGAGAATATGCTATAAATGCTGTGGAGAGGTAAAATTGAATTCGAGGAGGAGTGCAAACAATCCCCTTTCTACTGCGCTATAAATACTTACGACATCCCAGAGATCCAGCTCGTCTCATGCTAAAAACTCCTAAAAATAGATGCATTCATTATTGAATGAATGTGTCCTCTGGCTGACGAAGTCCTATTGAGACCGTAATTAGGGGAGTGCATTGTTGAAAAATTGAACATTGGCTGTTCACACACTGGAGCGGCCATGTGGAGTCACAATTATTGAATTTGTTTCTGTTGGAAGGACTAAACTATTCATGAAGTGTTTAGCATGCATCCATGGGGAAGGATGAGAAGGAAGGAGGAAGATTGAGGAAAAGGGGCCAGGTGAGAAGACTTGATGCAACAAAAAATTCAATTCACAAACTCATTCCGGACTGTTACGTGGAGACAACCCCGTGATAACATGAGATGATACCGTAATTACAAATATTATTACGAGATGTGTACTGTGTATAATACTTGTGAGTTCTTATCGCGGATCACATCCCGGGTCGAGATTCATTTCCGCGGAGACTCTCATCTCGGAGAAAATGGAGATGCAAAAAAATTGTTGGAATAAGAGTTTTTAGAAGAAAGCCGGGCCTGGGTAGCCTCGATCACATCTCATGAAAAAATCACATGAATCTCTCCAGACTTAATACAGACTCGTAAAAGTTGAACGGTTGGCTGGAGATGGGCGTTACTGCAATAATTTTTTCTACCTCTCCCCATAAAAAGGTAAAGTGCACCCTGCTTTGTCATTCATTCGATGGCGGGCAGAACGGTAATGGATGAAGCTAATGTATCGTAAAGGGATGAGTTACGAAAAGGAGGACTTCTATCTTTATAGCGCATCTTGATGTTCCTGTCGTCTTGAAAAGACATCACGATCAGGAATGGTGATAGAACAGAGCACATTTACGCGAACTGCAGCCAAGCTATGTAGTTTAGTAGCAGCATCGATATTTTATTCAAACTTCTTTTTCTAAAAGTTATCTTAAAAAAAATTCTTTTTTTTCTTCTCAGCCTAGGAGGATTCAGGACTGGCTCAGAGACGTGATGTAATGGTGATGGGATGGATGGATGGATCGCGGCTTTTCCTCGAACAATGCATCTGAGCTGAGTGAGTGAAAGCGACGACTTCGTGGTGGCTAAAATGTGTATAATGTGATGGATCATCATCATTCTCAATGAAGTGGAAAATATTAATGAAAAGGAATCTCCTGCGAAAAATGGGAAAACCCCAGCCCAGACGAAGAGCAAGACCGAGGGTGAAAAAAATCAAGGACAGGATCTATATCAATTTCCCAAAGTTAGGGATTTCTCTTCAAGGTTGATTGCGCAAAGAACGGAAGGAGTGAGAGGGAGAGAAAAAAAATGGATTCATTCCATGTCTGGAAATATTCTAGGAAGCTATGACATCCCCTATATTATCGGAGCACTTACATTAAAGGACATTTCCCAGATTTCCATATTAACACATAAAAACGAATTAATGGTCGGATTAAATACACTCGTGGATGCCTACAGAAAGTAACTACCACTACTTGTAGTAGTAGGGGTACTTGTCATAGTATACAAGGATTTTCGGGAGCTTCATCCACAACCACTTCCATTTATCCATTTTCACATGTCGATTCCCCATGTAAAGCCGGATTACGCTTTTCCCGTAATCACATCTACATCAGACCCTCCACCGTTAATTCCATATTCCAGGCAGATGCATTTAATCTCCCTCCCGATCGACGTGAGGATTCCTCCGGTTACCAACCAGCACGATGGAGATGATCCTGCAGCTCCTTTCTCCTTTTTTACAGTCTATCCATGGCATCCACTATAACATGACGAAGAAGAATGTATCTATATCTATTGTTCCTCCTCCAGTGATGTTTCTTTTTTGTCGTCAAATGTTACTTCAGTTATTTTCGGTGGATTTTAGATGCAATGTAACGGTCCATTTCCCTATTAACTGTAAGTACTTACTTAGCCTGATGTCCTCAGTACGGACTCTGTCTGTTGCGCTGGGAGGAGGGGGAATGCGATTGAGCGCCGTAAATTTGCTCCTTCCATGTCATGCCGTGAGAAGCATGAGGAAGCACAAATTGAATACGAATGAGCCACCCAAAGAACGAGGAGCTGCTTTCCAACCGAGGAAATCATTTTTTTCCTCGTGTGAACAAGTACTCCTCGCAAGTAAGTACGTTCTCTAGGGTAAGTTCATTAATCATGTCCTTCCACTCATCATCCAAAATCCTCATGGAGAAGTGCGTCGAATGGAAGTTTTTTTATCAGTGAATCCAGGAAAAGTCGAAGGCACTACTACTACTAGTAGTAGTAGTAGTCGTAGTGGTAGTGGCTGAAAAGTTAAAGCGCGATTATTTGAGAGCGAGAAAAATTGCACCGGGAAATAGCTCCTCTTTCCAAATGTACTGGTACACTGCTCTTCTGACAACTTTCAAGTGTTTTGGATGACGACGACGATGATGATGATGATGAGAGGTGAATGAATATTCATGAGTTTGATAAATTTCAATCCGAAAGTTGTATCGCACCCTCAATCCTCCGAATATTGGAGGGGGAGTTCTCGCATCAACTTGTCGACACGATTTAATGAGCGACAAATCTTCCCCTACGGAATAAAAAAAGTAGTCTGCTGGTGCCTCCTCCAAATCAATAATATTTTCTGTAGTTGATGATTTTCCACTACAGCGAAGTAGATATTTTTTTTATGTTGTTGCTGAAAGAAGAAAACGCTTCACATCCTCCCTAATTACCCTAGAGCGAGAGTCACTTCGCGATGAATTTAATTTTCCTAATGCACTCGCAAATTTTTCCCCATCTAGGAGAAACGGCAAAAGTTTAGTGATGCGAGGAAGTAAAAACAATGAACGAAACTGTAATGGCTCGATATTTGCGCATAAATCCCTAGTACAGTACTCCCTTTGTGTTCCCCTCCTCCCACACGATTATTTAAGCCGGAGCGTCAGAAAGTGCAAGGACGAATGATGATGATGATGATGACAATGATGAGGATTCTAGGCTGAATTTGATGCACCTAATCGCACGTAAAATATGGATGGCTGGCCACGCTGGGGCAAGGGCAAATCCAATTATTACTACTGGGGCTAAAACATCACCTTTCGAAGGGGGATTTTCTTATTGGCTGAATCATTAAAGGTAAGTGGGTGGATGACGGTAGGAATGAATTTAAAATACCTAGGCTTGTACCGATCTGCTCCTGATCCTTTTAAAGTGGATGGAGTAGTATTATTCCCTACTTGAATTTCAAATTTTAAAGACACAACTTCGGTGGCTTCGACGGAATAAAGGTTGAGTTCAAATATGCGCATTCAAGAATTCGATTGAACTCTAGCGCATTGTAGAAGCCGTATAAATTATCTTGAAATGTGAGGCGATCCACAGAATAAAATCAAGCCGACCAAGTGAAACATATTTATGGCAGAAAAAGTGTAGCATTACGTGAAAAAGTACGATCTAGCGAGACATTAAACAGCCTCTTTTAGAAAGTACTATTAGTACGTGTAAAGTATTGATTTTAACCAGTACGTTTGTCTGTCTGTCCGTCCATCTGCACATTAGCTCCATTTGGGTTAGCCGATAAACTTTGAATTCGGAACAAGTGGCTTGAGTTTCATATGGGTAACATCGATTAACAAAATTGGTCGATTCTGGGCCAAAACACTGAAGGGGTTAATGCTTCCCATATTGTGTGTACGACGTACATAAATCTTGAATGCACTTATCACTAGTAACTTTCCATGTTAGCTTACTTAAAAGCCCTCGAAACACTTCAGTGTCCGGTGAAAGGATAGGGATTATGTAAAATTTAGCAATAAAACAGTGTAGAGATCGAGCAAATGGGCATCTGTTTCTAAACCTTTTCAGCTTTCAATACCTCTAGAGCAATCCTATATTAATCTGTTCTTCAGCTACGTTTCCACAAGTTTTTTTTCAGCATTCATTTTCTCAAGTACACCAGAGCCCATCCTTCCGCGAGACATGAGTCTCGCTGGGTGGAAAAAAGGAAACACTCGGAAGGTTCAGTTTAGGTTAATTGGGTCAAGTGGATAAGGACTCCAAGGGAATAATTCACTGTTTCCATATGGTTCGTACTAGTACTTTCCAGTGAGTGAACCGAATGAATGGGCAAGGATGCATTTAAAGTTACATCGTCGGATCGGAGCGAGAGCTTCATCGTAGTCGTAGTCGAGTCCGACTCACTCACTCACTCCTCTCAAGCATTACTACTTTTTCCTGTCCTTGCGAAAAGAAATGATCATAGAAAAATCAATTCTTTTTTCCTCCTTTTGCCAGAAAGCTGAATGGATTTTTGCGGAAAAGTTAATAATAATTCCCTTTGTGGAAGGAGTTTTGAATTACTGCTCGCTTTACTTCCATTATCCACGTACGGCAAAGATTCACGTGCCCACATTCTTCCTCGCTCGCCTCCCAGCTATGTGGCGGCGGTTATCCATACTACTCTGGTGGGGCAAAAGTGATGTGTGGGGGTAGTATAGAAACCAGTAGTAATTCATTAACTCTCTCCATTTATTCTTCCATTCGTTTTTTAGCGAGCTCCAATTTATTATACTTTTTTTCCTCCTCTCTCGCTCCAGCCAGTTTTCAAATCCTTCTCATCTTCAAGGTTTGCCATTGTTCTCGGAGACATTGCATTAGAGCTTTGCAATGAGAAGAGATTGTATGCCATGTAGTACTTACTTAGTTAGTAGTAGGAGCTTTTCTCTTCCTCCACCTCCCCCTGTACCACTACTCCTTATTTTTTTGTTTTATTTTTTTCCACTCGACTAACTCATCATGCTGACTGAGTCAACCTCGTGTAACAAATAGAAATGCAACAATAGAATCGAGCCTGTCCCGAAAAAAAATTCGAGGGACAAAAGCCAAAGACGAGGAGTTGAGGATTATGGGGTAAGTAGAGAAACAAGAGGTGCTAGCAAGAAAGGAACAGAGTCACAAAAAGAAAATAAGCCTTTCTCTCCTGCACTCGTTTCGAAACATGCTCCGGTTCATCTTATACAAAGTGCAAATACATGTTTCCCATTTCCAGCGAAGATATAGATAGGGATGCTCATCCTTCAGAGAGAAATATTTCCATTCGAAAATATCGAGGGGAGAGCGTGCAGGTGGGAGGAAAAGTGACAACAGAATGATGGAGGGAATGAGAAAGGCCTGTTGGAACAACAAAAAAAGTAAAAGCCGTAGAGAGGGGCCCACTCACTCACTCACCCAGGGTTATACAAGCGCTTACGCTTTTTTCCCGAATGTAAAGGGAAGAAATCCTCGTTGACATAACAAGGCTTTGTGCGCATGCATTAGCCTGATTTCCAATATCCATTTCAATTTGGATCGCTCAAGCAATACATGGAAATACAGAGGAGTACTTGGAAGCGCCATTCCAGGAATGGAGCAGAGTCCTCCCAATCGGACATTAGAGACAAAAGGCGGAGATGTAGACAGGGATAAAAATAGATAGATAGAATAGAAGAGATGGGAATTTTTTACTGGATGTCTCGCACCGATGAACCAGCTGATAATTGGGGAGATGAGATGACAAGCAAAAGTGCCGTGACATGATAATGTGTCCGCTGCCTACGGAAAATCGTGCGCCTACACAAAATTCAATTTACGCGACGATTTTCATGCAGCCCTGTAACATTTTCATGAGGCACAATCTCTGAATATTTATCGTGGAAAAGTAGCCCTTCAGATTATTTTGACCGTCAAGCTTGGAGTCTATTGCACTGATCTGATTCAGATGAGACTGAAATGGTGGAATTCTTTTTGCTGGATTTTGCATGCCCATGAACTCTCCAATGCCGATGGTAGTGCTTCAGACTATTAATAATTTAATTAAATTTCGATAATTAAGCAACCATGAGAAAAACGTATTATGTACATCATTACCGTTACATGTAAATCATAAAGGCAAAACTTCACTGGTAGGCTTGATTCACTGGCATTATCTGAAAAAAAACGACTGGCACACATAGAGTATTAGGTACAAGTAAGTAGATGGACAAAGACAACGACAGAGAAAAAGCAGAAGCAACGTAGTAGATAGTCTATTAAACAATCCTGTCTGAATTTTTTGCGCACAGAAGAGCAGATTTAAAACCATATTGGAGCACTGGAGCGAGTATTACCAGCACACTAAATCATAAAAAAGTCGGTTTGTCCCAAGGTTAGACTTTAGGTCGCGATGGAGTTTTTGTTCAGACTTCGGGCTTTTCGAAACAACGAGAGGAAATCCTTCAACAGAAGTACTTACGGTGTCCAAGTTGTGTTTTCCCGTGAATACAAAAATCTACTGATACCATGGCAATCAAGTATCACTTCACTCGAAACCACATCTCAGCACTTGTCCGTCTTCAGTAAGCCCCAGATATATTAGAGGTAGTGGTGCTCTGCCCTGTGTACGTGTACTTCTTACTTGGGAGAGGAAGAAGATGGTCACTTACGGCCGGGATACATAAGAAGCTTGACTTAATCCATAGTTGCCAAAAGACGTTGGTCTTGGAATGAGATTTCCTGAATATGTATTTTGCTGAAAAATAGATAACAAGCTGGAATTCAATTGGTATTTTGAATTATCCAGTTTGCGTAACCCATCACTAATTAGCTTCAACAACAAGCTTGTATGGATTACATGGAATGATGGAGTTTTGATGCTGAGGAATGCTTAAGTACCTCCAATCACAAAATCCTGACACAAGTTTGTCGTTCTTGAATTATACTCAAGAGATTTGGGAGAAATCGTTCTATCAGCTCAAGTTATCTGTCAAATTCCTGACCTGAAATTGAATCTAGAATAGTCTTTGTTTTGCTCCGGCAAAATTAAAATTTCCTACATTCTGCTAGATAAAATCTCTGCTCATAGAATGCATACCTAATTTTGAATGGCAAAAGCATGTAGAATTCTTCTCTGTGTGGGGAAATGAGGTAAGATTTTTGTCACAAATTGCACAAAGGGCAACAAATATTTTTTATCATTAGCCACACGCATACTTCAGTGCAGATGAAAGGAATCAAATGCGGGAACAATCCCTTCGCGGTTGTTCTCCCAGTCTCAGGGGTTCTGATTGGGTATTAAAGTATGGAGACGAACTAGTTGAAAATCTCGCAGACAATGTAATTACGGAAGATTTTCTTCGTTATACCATTTTTATTGATCGGATGGATGGAGATTATAATGTGGCATCAGAGTGGGTAGTACTAGTAGCAGTAGCAGTGTTTTCATTATATGTTTTTGGTCCTAGCACTACATCCCCCACTTACTTATCTTCTTGAACGAATACGATACGCTCAACTATCAATCGCAGATTTCAGATGCCTCTTGTTTGAGCACAATGAGATCCATATTTTTTCCTACCAATTCGTTTTCATCATTTCCTGCATTTATGTATGTATCTATGTGACCATAACAATCCCCACTCTAATCTTCTTACTCCTACTTCAGTACCTCTTTACAGTTTGGAACCCATGGAAAAAGTAGTACTTCTACGTGGCAGTAAGTCGTCTCATGTTGCAGATGCAAAATTTTATTCCGCTCTGGCTCGCATTTTGCATTGGGGTAAAAGAAGGCGATTTTTTCTATTATGATGCGTTGTGTTGTGATACTTCCCCTCATCGCTCCAGTATTTTATTACACTTTCCCCCATAATATTAAATGGAGGTCACCTAACACTCACTGCTCCACTACTTACACGCTGGGAGATGATGATCATTAAAATAATGATCTCCCGTTATATCCGTTTCATGAGGCTTTTGTTGCATCATTACATCGTCAAAAGTCTGAACTTTCTCCGAGTTTCGGAGGAAAGTATCTCTTTTCGTTTGACGGAATTCCAAGAAGTTTTTTTTGACAGAATAAGCGTGTGCCGTGGAGTTTTCTCAGCTATGCAAATCCCACCATGTGGACCGTACCGTGGTGATTTCACTCATTGCCCAAGTCTCCTCTTCAAAGTGAATGCCTCCATATATAAGTGAGGAAAGTAAGTAGTGTAATGTTGATGTCCCCTGAACCATACAAATATGTACTTACTTATGCTCTAGGACTTACTTGGGTGGTATGAAAAGCCTTTGATAATGAAACTTTTCATGAATAACTTTGACGCAAAATCTTATACCAATCCTGAAAAAATACATTTCTGTGTTAATCATTAGCCAAGAAAGTTGAAAGTAAAGCAGAGAATGAAATGACAGCCAAAGGAAGACTATTCTGCTTCATTCGGTGGAACTATTCCCTTATCCCAGTTTCAAAGGGCAAGTTTCACTATGCCCCAATTCGATTCCTTTGGAAATACGTTCCTTTTGCATATTTATTTTTGTTGCATGAGGGATTCATTCCAAGCTCCAACTTTTAATTGAATTTTTTTTTCACAACGTCTGGTGAAGAACTAAGATGGTTCGTCATCGAGAAGTATAAATATGTAGTTCCACCCGTTCAGTGTCGTTAGTTTGACAGATTGGATGAGCGACAGGAGAAGTCGGGCTCTGGAAAATTTACTACAACTACTACTACTTCATTGAAAACCTACGCTCCGTTTGTGTGGGAATGCGCGGGGAAAGCCTATTTCCAACAATATCAAGTGCCTTTCCCACAACAGGAACTTGGACCTCACTGTCATGCCCCCACTGCCACGCTGTCAAGCATTTCTCTGTAGTTGTGTTAACTCACTCATGCAATTCGCATAAAATCAGCTTGCACAGCAATCCCATCTGGCTCAGGACGAGCGAGCCAGCCAACAGCACTTTCTCAGCATTTGTCTTGTCGTAAAAATGGTGCTACAACTCCAACAAATCAGACCAGTGGCATGGCGGAATCAAGACCTTTACTAAACTCATTTATTTCAATTTACGAGGTTTGCCTCGTGCTGCCGAGAGCACAGCGCCTTTTTTTTCACTGTTATCCTTTTCCTCTAATGCAAAAATAAGGGCAGGGTAATGCGTAAGCAGAATGGGTGGGAGTGAGAGGGGTAGATGGGATAGCGATGCTAAAATCTTTTATTTACAAGACATAAGTATAAATCCAGTGTCCATTGAGCGCACTGATGATTATCGGAGTAGTACGCCAGATAACGTGGTGACACGCCTCAGTGGAGTCTGCTTCCCCAGCCGAAGAGCAGAATCTGGCTGGCTGGTCGGTCGGTGGCGACATAAAATAAAGCGGTCTCTGGTCGCTTTAATTGCTAAAAGGCTGAATGAAAAACAAGAGATTCATTTCATCGCACTTGATCCGCACCCGGAACAAACTTCTACTAACAAGATGAAATTTTCATTGTGTGTGTGTGTGTGGATGTGTCGCTGAATAAACGAACGATCGAATGAGCAAACTTACGCACTGGCATGGCATGGCAGTAGGGCACCCACCCGGTCACCCGTCATAATAACGTAGTAGTAGCGGGCGGGAGGAAAGCACGTCCCGCCAGTAAAAAACAAACTTTTGCCCTGGCCTTTTCGCCTAGATCTTGAACGGCTTACCGAGTTATGTAACGTCCGCTCGCTCGGTTCGTTAGTTTTTGTTCTGGGTATTATGTTTGCAGGGAAAAAAATCATCATCATTGACCAGTCCCAGCAGCAAATGAAAAGATAAAAAACAATCCGATTCGTCCGACCAATATCCTCCGGCTCCTCATTCCAACCATGGTTCCAGCCATTGCTCTCCTGGAGAAAAAAATATCCTCATTCCAAAACTTTCACTCCTTATCATCCATAGAGGTTTTTTAAGGTGAGCAGAAAGAGCAAATTCCTGATGTCCACATCCACGTTCTTTTTCTTGGGAGGGATACCTAGTGCCAATCTGATAGCGGGGAGTGGAGGCTAAGGCCAGGCCACGGCCATTGTTCCTTCCTTGAGAGTGTTTGCCACGTTGACATAATACCGTTAATCACCCGCAAGAACGCAAGTTCTAATGAGAAGAGAGTTTTTTTCGAGGGGAGAATCTCTGCATGGTCGACAAATGCCATTCCAATTACCCAACTAACAATTGTATCGAGAGAGCAGACCCAAGAATTTTTATTGCACGGGATGCCAAGAAATTTGGAATGCATTCAAGCTCGAACCCACAAAGCGGAGAGAGAAGTGTCTCCTCTATCGTGGACCAATCTCTTGACGAAGAGACTTTTCGTGAATGTGGTGAGTGAGGGATGACGAAATTGTTTTTCTGTTGCACTCGCCTCCTCCTCCTCTTTTATTCGATTCGATTGAGACGGAGAGGAAAATGAGTCATCATCACATCGCATCACATTCACATTACGTAGCTACATCAACTTGTTTATTTCCCACGATGTGGAGTGGAGTGGTGTGGAGTCAAATGAAGGAAGGAGATGCACGTGTCAGGGCTTCCACAACTCCCGTTCAATGATCTACTCTCTCTCTCTCTCGCGGCTGTGGAGAAATCCGAAGAATTTAATCTTGCTGAGTCGTCTCATTCACGGAGAGTGAAAAAGTCGTGGGAGATTAGGGAGAAAAACAATAGAAGTAGGTGGGATGGTGGTGCTGGTGGTGGTTGGAAGTGAAATTGGTCCTCCTCCTCCTCCACCGCCACTACTGGTCGTCATCGTCATCGCCGTCAGGAAGACATCATCATCATGTGAATTCGGAAAGTCATTGAGGTGAACTCACTACAGGAAAAAAAACACAAGCATAACAGTAGTATTAGCAGTAGGGCTCGTTTTTTCCACAATAGGGACTTCTTGGAAAATTCTACAGTAATCTCATCACGCACGGTCCAATACCACCACAACCACCATCACCACACCACATTATCTTCGCTATTCTGTCGTGTTTATCTGAGTAAAAAAACGAAAAACTAAGTAATCCGGATCCTCGATGTACGCCAGTGCAGAATATTACATTAATATCATTATTCAATTCATTTTTTTCCGGCTGGTTCGAAATAAATATGTCAGGGATTTGAACTCCGAGGCTTGTGCAAAGCTCCCTCGGAATCATATTCTTTATCCTACCTTAGCCCAATTTTCGCTACAATATTTTGAGAGGATTTAAAAAACGGGAAGAGGATGTCTGCAAAAACATGTTCCGGCGCTGTATTCATGTAAATACTTATTAGCTGGCCATTTTCCACTGTCTTCCTCGCGCTTCACCATTTCATATTATGGTGGTGCTTTTTTTATGTATGAAACATAAACCATGAGAAACATTTGTGTGCGTCTGCATAAGTATGATTTCGTTCAATTGCGAAATTAGGATCCAGAAGGAAGACGAAAATAGCAGTGGGTCATGCCAATCCCGAGGAAGAAAGAGAGAGAGAGAGAGAATCGGCGAAGAAAAGAAATTATTCTTCTGCAGGATCACCCTCTCCATACGATCCGTATCGCTGCTCCGACTCCGTTCATATGGAAATGTTCTGAACGCTTTAGTACTTCAAATTCAAATAATTTTTTTATGCAATATGCTATGCTTACTGCTAATACCACTGCAAACAACAATTTCTCGGAGGAAAATGCACCACCGCTCAAGATACGATGATGATGATGGGACATGGGCGAGTCATCCAACACGGGATGAAATCAGTAATAAAAACTGCGCATAATAAGTATGAACCACAAGAAGATGATGATGACGATGATGATCATCATCATCATGATCATAATTACATAGACCAATACTGAAAATAGCAAGTATTACTCCTAGTCTTTTAGTCTAGTCCGGACTCGTACGGATATGCACTTTGAAGATGAAAACAAGATTTTCTACTCGGCTTCCAAAATTCTTCCTTTTCCATCTCGCTCTGCATACTTATTTTTTTCAAGATGTGTGAGTTACTCCAACTCGGAACTCCTCCCGCATAAGCATTAAGTGGAGTGCGAAAAGGGGAAGCTGAGGGGATCACAAAATATCGTCACTATTACGACGCTCGTTAGTCATTCACTTTCTGTATTTTTGATGACTTTTGGAAAACTGGCTACGACGAAAAAAAAGAAACACCCGTGCTTCAGAAATAGGATATGGTGGCGGTGGATTGGAACGTGCCTACATTTAAAATAACTTGTTCGTTCGTGATGGAAAAAAAATGCATAAGCATAAGCACCCCACCGCTGATGCAGTGTACGACCACGTTTCGAGTTCACAAGTGAAAATCTCTGTCCTTCGAAATCTAGGAATTCGGAATATTGTCTCAACTGCTGGGAATAACGATAACGGTGCGGTGGCTGGTTAGCTGATCATATAGCGATGCTAAGCCAAACCATAGTCTCTTGTGGTGGGTGGCTGGCTGGCTGGTGGCTCAGTACTGCCTAAATATCCTTGTTACAGTGGAAAATCATATCGTTCTCGAGTTGGAATCTCCTCCACTATCAGCATAAATTCATCTTTTAACGGGACACAGATATTTTTTCGAGTTATTTCTGCTTTCCCTAAGAATAATAGAGGAAAAGAAACCTGTGCTGCAGCAGCTTCCAGACTCATCGCTAGATATGTAAATATATAAATGTGGCGGAGGCATAAAACGATGTTGTCAAAAATCCATTGAAATCGACTTGTAGAAGAGAAGTACGACCGGAACCAGTATCAATAATTCGCCGGACTCAAAAGTCCAGATAGCTAGTTCTCTCTGCCATTCTGGTCGTGAGCATATTTTGAAGAAGAAGTAATAATAACAGAGATTTTTTCCCTTTTTCATGGCATCTTTCATTAGTTCATAAAAAAGGACGAGGATTTTAGAACTTGTGGGCCGTGGTCGCTTTCCGGTGTTTTACTCGACGATGAAGAAAAAAAATTACTGACCTGATTTAGAAGCCGAAGCTGAAATCTTGGCTTATGCAGAAAGTTTTTGTGGAGGAAGGGGAAGCGTTAACACACTGAAAAAATAATATCCTGTTGATATTGATAATATTATTGGTTCCCACAGAAGAGATAAAAAAATACTTGAGTGAACGAGGCTTGACGAAAAACGCGAATATTTTTCTCCTTGAATATAGACTCCGTGGTATATTGGTTGGAGTGCTTACGTAAAAAATACGAAGGGTGGCCTCAACACAAAGGAACAAGGAAGGAGGAGGAGTGCAGCCACTAAATGCTATGTGAAATGGTGAGACGTGCGAAATTTATTTTCTTTTTGTGGAAAAAAATATATTAAATACTAAAGTTAACTAAGGACTGACCCAGTATTAAGTAAACAGTATCGAATTATATTGAATTGTTGATCATTGTATTAAGGAATAATTGTAAACCAGTTATATGTTCTCGTTATCCTGATTAATGTTTTTGGAGGAAGGACTTAATCGAGTTCCGTTCATTTTGTATTGTGATTGATATGATAGGTAACTCCAAATCTGTAAAAATTTTTCCTTTAGCGTCACACTCGTGACGTGACAAGCTATGGGGTTAGCAAAGCACGCGCTTACTGTATCTCATGGATATATCTGAAAGTTCTTTGTCAAACGCGAGGGGAAACACTTGGGAGCTATTTCGTATTTAGTGGCAGTAGAATATTTGGAATTTCTGTTTATTGCAACCGTCTGTTAAAAAGTTGAATTATTGGGGACGTGAGTGTTTAGGCAAGTACTTATACGGTATAGGGTTTATTGCTGCTTATTTAATATCTCATTTCCAAATTATTCGAGTGGATGGACACATTCATATATACTTAAGAACGTATAGCAGTACTCTCGCTCCGCATCGGAGCTTAAGGATATCCCAAGGTCAGCAGTTGAAACAAAGATTGTAATAGTTTTTGAGGACGAGTGTCCTAAGATTTAGATGTATTAAATACTATTTAACTCCCTGGGATGATTTGCTAGATATTCAGTGTTATCATTTACGAAAGATTTTTCAAAAAGTATTACCTATATTCGTTTGACTTATTACTTCAGTATATGGCAACGAGTCGAACCCTTTTCATCCATGGAATTTTTTTTCTACCTTATTTCCAGAAAAAAAATCCGCCCGTGATAGTGCATCTTATAAGATTCCTGAATTAACCGTGTGTGACGGATTCTTAAGAAATGCACACCAAAATTTATGAAATGAACCTTATCCAAAAAAAAAAATCCCCAAAGTCTCCTGAGTTTTACCTATAATTTAGCAATTTGTTTTCCACCCCGTGTTCCTGTTTACGTTCTCGAGAGTATATAAAAGTGCTTTCCCTTCACTTTTTTTCATCCTGTGAGAAAATGTCGCTACTCCGCACATCAGACATAAATAGTTCGAGGAGAAAACATAATGCATAAACACAATAGGAGAAGAAGGGGTTCTGCATGAATAACTCTCACGCAAGCTACTATTCCCAGGGTTTTGCTATCACCCTGCATCAAAATCAAATCTTCGTATGAATCGCGTTGTTATGCGTTGTGACAAGGTAGGGTGGGCGTAACGAGAATTCTTTTCCGTGAAATTAGCGTATTACTCAACCCACTGCATACTAGGATCTACATGGGGGTATATTATGATAAGTGTGTACTAGAAAGAATAATAACATCAACTCCAGCATTATATTTATGCAAATTGGGACTGCTAATATGACGTTTTTTTGGAGAGGGAAAGCATCAGAATCATTTCCTCTTCCTCCATGATTTCACGAGTGACTGCAATGCTTAATCTTCTCTTTTTGTAGGCGAGTGAAGTGCCTTGGAGAAAGAATTTGAAGAGTGTTGGAGGGCCGAACCAGAAAGTCGCTCCAGGTCCAACTCCAGTTGCAGCAGCATCACCCTCACCGCAGCAAGCAGAGCAGCAGCCGAAAACAACGAAACTACAAATTAATCTAAAGTCCGTGAAAAAGCCTGATGCCCCCAAAGGTCCCCCTACTCAGCAGAATGAAAAGCTTCCTCAAGTGCAGTTGAATCCCGTGCTTCCGGAGAACAAAGTAAGTAGCAATAAGCCACCCACGGGGAAAACGATACCTATTACGATTCAGAAGACCACCACGGAGTCAACGAAGCCTCCGCCACCTACAACCACAATCCCTATCCAACGCCCTCATAATGACTCGCAAGCCAATAAAACAGCCACTACCATCAAAACGGAGAGCAAATTGAAGCCGAAGTCTACTGAATCTTCCACTCCAGCGGTGAGTAATAACATTAGTAAGACGGAACAACAACCGCAGAAAACCATGCCGGCTCCACCACCAGCTCCTCCCGCACCACCCCCAATGCCAGGCGGCCCCCCACCACCACCGCCTCCCCCGCCTGGAGGTGCAGACGGTGAGTTTTTTTTGAATGATTTAATCCAAAAAAAATTACCATGATTCAATGGTCATTCTACCGAGTTTGGATCGATGCAAAGGGATGAAAAAAAGTAGCTTAAAATGGCTGTCAGCGGTAATGTCAAGCGTGCATAGTTGGGTTTAGACTGCCTTTGTAATCAAATAAGTAGTTTTCTCTCTTCGGAAGGTTGGCCCTGGCAAATTTCCTTCCAACTATCCAAATGACCTACATTGGGTCCACTGGTCGATCCTTACAAAAATCTGCCACTATCTCATTCGTTTGCACCCATGCCTAACTATGCGGATAAGTATTTGTGGAATCGTTCAAAAATTGGGATAGGCTTTTAGCTTCCTGCTCCTTTTTTCCCATTTCAATATGAAAGGTGCATCTTTGACCAGTATGAGTAAAAGGGGAATTGCAGAGGCATTTTTCCGCCATTCAAAATTGCGATTCTTCCATGGCTCTCGCGTACAGACAAGGAAGAATCCTGTATTACGTGATGGTTCTGATGGAGGAGAAGGAAACCTCCGAGCGTATGACTATAATGACATTGCGCTGAAAGCTCACATGTAAGTAATGGAAATGACCATGGAATACTATCGTCATAAATGCTGCAGGAGCCAGGCCAGGACGCAATAATGGTAGTCATAAATAAGTACACGCATGCAGAGACGGGAGTAGAAGGAGCAGGAAGAGTGTGAAAATAAGTATCAGTTCCTCCTATCGGGAGAAACTCAAGTACAAAAATAAATTCGATGAAAGCGATGGAAGCCGTCGGGCACTTGGACGTAGTGTGCAAATCACGTTTTCGAAAAGTGATTTCATGCGAGTGCATTTCCACCAATAGGACTGATATCAATATCTCACCAATGCGCACAGTAACAAGTGGCGCTGAAGTCAGGTATAAGTCAAAGTCATGAGAAGGCAACCTGAGGAAGTTAACTCCAGTAGCTATCACTGATTTAAAGCGGAGATGCTGACAGAAAGCAAAATTTTTATATGATTTTAATGATTATCCCTTCGGATTTATGTATGAACAAGTTCGTACTGCGCTAGCACTGTAAAACCTGATGTCGATTAACATGCGGAAAACTCGTAAAATTGATTCTATGCTTCGAAGGGAAAAGGAGGGGAGCTTCTATGCTGAGGAGGGGAAAAATACTTGTCCAAAAGTTTTGCACAACTTTCTCCAGCACATGCTGTGACTTTGCCTTACATTTGATACCATGAATCACCTTATGTTTCCAGTGGGCCGTCCCCCAAAACCTCCTCACGTAATTCAAAAACTTGAGCAGTTGAAGAAGGCTCCCAGGAAACGACCAGACTGGGCCAACATGATGAAGGAAATTGAGACCGGGAAGAAGTTGAAGCACGTGCAGTGTAATGACAGATCAAAGCCAATTATACCGAAAATGAAGTCCAGGGGCAAGGTAAGACAATTTTATAGCAAGAACTTTAGGTGTATTTATGGTTGGAAAAGTACTCAATTGGGCTAATCATTTTCATTTCCTGAAATCAATTAGTTTGTTTTCGAGTCGGAAGCGAAACCAGCATCAAAGTCAGATGCTTTGCACCACCGACTTTTGAACGAAATTCAGCAAGGCGTGAAACTCAAGAGGGTCCAATGTAATGATCGGAGCAAACCCCAGCTTGGAGGTAACTTTCGAGATAGTGGACATTTATACCAGCTTTTTGGCGTAGCTATAATGTATACTAACTTCATTTAGTAAATAGTGATGGTAGTTGTAGACTTTCAGTAGGAATTGTCAGCGGCGATGCAAGTTAACAGTTTACTTATTTTTGTCTACCGCATTTTGAAGCGAATGCGTAAATTTGAGGTACAAGATGAATGTTGCTTTTAGAACATGTCATAAGAAAATGATGTTATGTATTGTTGTTGTTACGTCCTCTTTCTTTCCCAAGGTCTCCGAATCCGGCGACAAAGTAGCGTGGTTGACACAGACTTGCAGAAAGTGAGCAGCAATTCAATTCCAGAGCCGGAAGAGCTCGCATTCGTCATGGACATTGATGTATTGAGAGATGAGCTTCAGTCGGCGAAACAAATGCTGGAAATGGAGATCGAAGCGAAGCACAACATCGAGAAGAAGAACAGAGACCAAAAGTGCCAAATAATTGCAATGGAAGCGGAGATCGAAACACTCAAGGCGAAACTTGGACTGATTCCAGAGGAGGAGGTCTCAATGCTTACCAAGGGATTAGACCGTAGTAGCTCAAGAACCTTCCAGCACTTGCGAAAGTCAGGTTCTGGCCTGTGGAAATCACCCTCCATTGTGGGAATCAAAAAGTCGAAATCTGGAATCACAAAAGAGCTGCTGCAAAAAGTACCCCAGGATGGGAAACAGAATGACCAGGCAGCTCAGCAACAACAGCAGCAGCAAGAGGAAGAATTAAACGAAGTGAATGAGTTGGAGGAAGAAATTAGTTCTTTGAAGCAGACTGTCCAGCATGCAAGGAAACAGGCCGAAGAAATGGAGAGGAAGTATAAGGAGGCCATGGAAAAGCTACTTGTTGCTCAGGGTATAATAATAATAATAATACGAATCTTGTATGTGCACTATTTTATAGACACATATAATACGTATTTTTTTACTGGAATGTTGTACATGACTAAGCAGGAAACATAATGACAAGTACATTCGTATGTAGTCAGGCAGAACAACATTACATGATTGCCATCATAATGTCATGCAATTTAGGAAGAGATAAAAAAAAGCTTTTCGCTAAATTGCACTTTTACTCCCAATTCACTTTCCTTTTCGAGGTTTTTCTCTGCCGATGTATGAATTGCACAGTAATTGCTATGATTACAATAATCCACGATGCCATTCAAACTCCATTTCAGTCTAATAACATGCTTGTTGTTTTCTTTTCTTGAATGGTGATGCTTTGACCAGGCACACTGGAGGACTCGGAGCAGAAGAGGAAAGTGCTGGAGAAGAAAGTGGAGGCTTTGCAATCACAAAACGGGGGCAAGCCAATGGCACCGATTGTGCAAACGGCAGAGCGCACTACTCAGACGGAGGAACAGATTTTGGAGCGGATGGCCCTGTCCCGGCAACAGTCCGTCGCAGATGGGACTGGACACGACGGCTTGTACTCAGGGTCGGAAGAGGAAGACTCCGATGTTGAGGTGGATGAGGAGACCGTGCAGAAGAAGAAAGAGGAGCGGGAACTTAAGTTGTGGGAAAATAAATTAAAGAGTATGAAGGAGAAGCAGCATGCGAGTCGCCTGGAGCGTCGCAATCTGAAGAATCTGCAGAAGAAGCTGGAACTTGAGTTGAAGGAGGCGAAAAAGCGGCATAAGAAGTTGCAAAAGGAAGTGGACAAGATGGCGAAAATGCTGAAGGAAGTTGAATCGTCAGAGGAGGATGATGAAGACGCATCTCATGATGACCGGTTGGCTGCGTTCGGTAAGAGAATCAAGCGCAGGGAAAACGTACTGAACGCTCTGAGGAAAGGCAACTATTTGCTGAGGGCAAATATTGATCGATTGAAGGATGACTTGGAGGAGGCTAGGATTGCTTACCATGATTTAGAGCACGAATTAAGTTCCGTTGTGGACGATTTGTAAATATTTTAACTTTACACGATAAATATAAATACATTACACTTTAATGTAATTTTACTCTCAACGATGATTTATGATTAATGAGAAAATTGCTGTATCAACTTATCGCACACAGAAAGCTCTCATGAGGTTTACAATCACTACATGTAATACTTTTAAATGTTATACAACTGAAGGGTTACCACGCTAAAAGGATTTTTAACTGAGCTCTTTTATATTACGGTTCTGAATTGAAAATTGGAAGTGGTTCCTCAATTTCTTTTCTTTTTTCATTAAATACTTAGGTTACTATAACACTCTAAATGCTTAATGATTAACAGTTAAGTTCCTCTTGTGTAAATAATCCCTATGTTTAAATAAATAATGTATGCATGTTTGTTCGTTTTTTGTTGTCGATGGAAATAAATGGAATGAAGCGTATAAAAAACTCGCTATCTTTCTTCCTAGCATCACATATTCGAGGAGAATCATGTGAATACATGGAGTCATTCGTGGGAAGATTAACGGATTCGTAGAATCTCCTTATATCATCAAAAGATTGGGTGGTAGAAAGAAAAATGGGAGTGTACTTAATCAGGCAGTTTTAATATTTTCCACAATGAGTCATTCCTAACTCCAAAGAACCAAACAATGCCTTCTATTGTTCAAACTCTTGCATGATTTCTGTTTTTGCAACATTATAAATGCGCAGAGAATTATTTTGCACTCCAACATGCCGATATATAATGGGAGGCTCCTTGGGAGCTTGGAGTATAAATAGTTGGTAAACTCTTAAACTCTCAAGGGCTATATGCATATAGCCAGCACGCGTAATTTATGAATTGAAAATATGTGGAACATTACGACTAACCTTAAAATAAATACGGCTCCATGGAGTAATGCAAAAATTCATGGTGATTTATCAACTCAGAAATAGCTACAAAAACACATACTCAAGCGGATACGTGAGCGTGTATAAATTGCTCGAGTGTGAATGCGAAAAACATTCCTAGAAAACTGACTACCGAGATTGTCTGTCAGTCACGAATTTCATGGACGCAAAATTTTCTGTTCCAGAATCGTTCTCCTTAAAAAAAGCTCTTGAATCAAGAAAAGTAAATAAAAATAAATATCCTCGTTCTCGTTGCAACTTATTGCACTCACACCTGTGAAAATATAATCTGATTATGAGGACCTGAAATCCTCCAAGTAGGAGCTCCAGTTTTCCTTCCGTACTTCCGCTACTTTCATACATCCATAGAGCGTGATGAATAGGGTTGGACACAACGATAAGTTCCCACGCGGAGGAGAGGAAGTTTCTGGCCGGCTATAAAAAGCTTGTCAATGCAGCACACTTTACCCGCCTACTCAAACAAACCGAGGAAATCCTCCTGTTTTCCTTCCGCTTTTCCTCCGCATTTCACCAGAATTAGAAGCAGCGTAGTAGTAAATGCAAAGGTAATAATAATAAACCTTCTTGGAAGAAGTATGTAGAATGCATATTGGGGAGTGAGGAAATCTCTTTTTAAAAAAAGAAACACACATTTACCACACACAGTTTACTTAAGAACGGATGCGAGAGCATTTAGTAAGCCAAGCCAAGCCACAGAGACTCGCTGGCCCGCATAGAAATGCTAGGAGGATTCGATATTTAAAGAATGAAGGTTTGTCCCTGTCGCACCGCACCATCTCGCAGTTCGAGTTGACATTATGCACACTTTCCGAACGAATCTTGGCATGCAGAAGTATAATACTTTGTGTGGCTGCGGGAAAACAACAACGCAGTGTATTTATCACTTTCATTTTATTCCGGCATTTCACCTTCAATACTAGATAAGTACTTAAGAGATGTGCCAGCTGCTTTAATTTTTTTTGACAAAAATGTATTACATCATCTCTTGAAATTAGTAGCGTGCATACCTAGTAAGTATTTTTCTCTTGCAGAGAATCAAAGGAAGCGTTTATATTTATATTTGGAGAGTCGCTGTTTACCTAGGTACGGAGTTTTTGATCCTGCAAAATGAATGGCGTAATTATGACGACTGCATTATGGGTTGAGCAACACCATTGCCACCTCCTCCTCCCTTCATCGTTGCCACCGGTGTAGGTGGATTCGTAAAAGATATCATCCATCCAACCATGGAATGCAAATTATTAATTATAAAGGCACGTTATGCAATCTCATGGTCTGGAATGAAAGACTCAGTCACCTTCAAAGGAGAGAAAAAAAATACGGATGAGAAGAGAAAATGAAGGGAAACTTAAGACATGATTCCCCTCTAGCTCACTAATATTTGAGTCACATCGCACGTCACGTGACATACCTATTATCACAGCTTTTAATTATTTATGTAATACGCGCCCCTCGAAATATCTCACCCTGTAGAACTTAAAGCTAAGATGAATTGCGGCACATTAATGCTAAAGGAAAATGCTTCTTTCTTGTTGATGCTACACAAGTAAATGCTTCAGTAAATGGAGAAAAATTACAAACCTACCCAAGTCACACACTTCTGCGACTTACTATGCGATATTGAAGCGACCTGTGCGACTTTAACGCGACGCGACTAGCCGCCTTTATATCGCGTGGGTATCGCAAGCGGCATGCATCATGCGATGCTACGCGTCTTTAACGCAAGCTATCCGAAGGCGATGAGTCGCACCTTAGGCAAATGCTGCAGTGAGCGTCGGATCGAATACGATTCGCATGCGATTTGTAGCTTATTGTCCTTTAATGCCCACTTGTACTGAGTGTGGGTTGGCGCGAAATTCGAAATTACATGAAAAGGTAAACACAGTCCGAGGAATTCCCGTATTCTTACTTCATTTCATTTGGTTTGTGAATATTGTATTTTTTTCTAACTGTTCATCGTGGTGTAGTGAGTAGTTTGATGAAACAACTAATTACATATTCTAGTTAGAAAGTGATATTACTACTCCAGTGTTTCAACAAATATTTTAATTCTAGTACAGTAGAGGTAAGAAAGTCTGAGGGTATGACGGACGCAAACGTTTTGTTTCAAATTCCTCTGAAACCGCTTTAATTATATGTAATTGAGGTCCATCATGCCCCCAGACTTTCTTAGCTCTACTATAATTATTACTTTCTTGCGTTTAAAAGTATCGCCCGAAATGAAGTACTGAAGTGCAGGACATCTTATTTTTTATCATCTTCATCTGTGAAAGAACCCTGCCTAACTCTATTTAAAGCAAATGAATTGCCTCAGGAAGGATATCATTTCAGTACGGAGTCCACAGTCCTAGGAAATGTTCAACTCATCGGTTTTTAAAAGATGGATACTTGCCCAGCTAGAATTAAAAGTGATAGTCCGTGAAATTAAATTAATTTTTTTTAATTAACTTATAACATTCATATGTAAGTATTTAAAATGTCCGTGTGTATTTTTAAGTAGCTGTTATTATGCATTATAGTGTCAATAAAGTGATATGCGTAAAGAATAATTATGGATACTATCGTTCATTGACCTTTGGAAACGACGTAAAGCATATATACAGCATTCGTAAAGCAAACGATTTAGGCACTACATCAGCGCGACATTCCGACTCATCGCATTCTGCCCGCATGCTACACGTCGCGCGCTAGTCGCGGTTGAAAAATGTGCCAACGCCGCGTGTGAGTCGCACCAAAAAGTCGCATGCGAATAGCATTCTAATCGCTTAAAATTGTTACTTGGGTACTTCCTTTGACATTTCCCGTGCTGCATCAAATTGAGGGCTTATTTAATTAGATTGTGAGGGTTCATGTAAATTTTAAAGAGTTATTTGCTAAAAGCAGGTAACCTAACCT
>JAHZNH010001643.1:0-15367 GCA_027744355.1 Tyrannoseira gladiata | reverse complement strand
CACCCTTTTGTCAAACGTTTGATATGGACAGCCCCAAAGGGAATCTTACCTACGCAAAAAAAATGTGATTGAAGTAAGTAAAGTAAGTTGTAGGAGGTTTTTTGATGCTTACTTAGATTCCCAAAATACTCTGAAGTTGGTAAAAGTGCACCTCACTATAAAATCCTGAGAAGAACCGCGGGGGTGGAGGCTGCTTTTTTCCTGAGATATGATTATTATTATTATTGATAGTACGCTGTCGCATTATATGTCATGCCTTAATCTGATTCCGCTTTGTTGTCTAAAATTAAACCAGAGATGGTAAGAATATATTGCACTTATCAATTTTACTCTTGCCATTTCCCCTGATTAAAGATTTGTCTCAGTGGAACAGGGAGTCGGCTCGGAGGAGATGCAAAATTAAAACACCAAACCCAGACCCATGGGCTTTAATATTAGGGGGGGGTTTAGCGAGTAATGATGCGTAACTGTTACAACGATGGTTATATTTAATGCCGTGGGAAATTATTAATAGAGTATATTAAATTTATAGAGTCGTCTTAGGTTATCATTGTAGATAGAGTCCGAGTTATTTTGTGTGGCGAGCACCCACTAAAACCTGCCACTACTCCCGTGGGGCTCTTCAGGCCTCTTAAACCATACATGGCAAAAACCCACGCACTTTTTTCGGATAGCAAAATGAGTGGGTTTCAATGGGTTATAAAACCATCGCGGACTTTAATATAACCCTATGGTCCACTAGAATACAATACTTAATCCTTCATATCCCATGGGTTTCTTAGACCCATGCCATCTTGCCATCCCTGGTCCAAGGTAAGTAATTAATACGGGAATAAATAATAATAATAATCAGTTTATTGTCGACGATTAAAGCAACCCAACAACACGGACTTCTTTCTTTTGGTGCAACGTGCTGAAAAAAAAACGTTGGGAACAGCTAAATACCTTCCCTATCCTTTTTATTTCTCAAGGTCCGTACGTGAAAGGAAGTGAGTATGTAACTCCCGACAAAAAATCAAAAGTTTACGTAAGGTATTAAATTTTGAGAAATAATGATGTTGAGTAAGTTCCTTTTTTTCTGAGTGAAAAAAAATCTTTGACCTGCGCTCATATCTAATCGCTGTTTGAATTCCGATCGCCACCTCGCTCCCTTCCCTTCCCTCGTTAGAGTGCGATGGAGTGTGTGCGTTTTAATGGGGAACATTTCGAGCACAAAGGATCGACTGAGACTCCTTCCTCCATAATGAGATTTTTTTCCCCTCAGAAGTAAACAAACGAGAATCATCCGTATCGCACAGGAGTAGAAACTCCTCCAAACAGACTATTTTTTGTTGTTTTGAGTGGGAGTATTATTACACAAATGAATTATTCGCATCTTTAGCAGCGAAAAAAAATTGACAATTTTCTGTTGCTCTTGCTCCCACATATATTTCAGCATCTGCGGAATGCGTGATTACGCCGAGGGAGAGCACTTCCCGGCTTATTTGATAATAGCGTGACTTTTCAGTACTCTGGAAAAATTTCGGGGGCCACTGGAGTGGAGTGGAGAGCTTAGTGCACATACATACCATTGACATTGATTCTGTTATTTGGGCCAGGCCTGTTGCATTCTCTGAAACTGTCATGAGGCGCGTGGGTGGCATGCCATGGCAGCAGCACAAGCACAATGAATTAAAGCTTGACGGGAGGGGGGAGCTCTCCCCATTCACTCACTCACTCACTCAGTCCGCGGAAAAAGGCTGACATAAATACATTACTTATGTATGTACATTACATTACCTCATGACATGAGAGGAGGAAGGAGTACAATTTCGCACATACTTACATAAGTACGTTAGCCTCATGCCTGGCTCATGGAAATTTCATTCGTTCATTCATTCATTCGTTTTTCCTCCCGAAAGGCCGACTCCCGGCCAAAACATCACGAACAAATAGGAGGGCAAAGAAGAAGTAATAATAGCATTCATTCACAATATGGACGAGATCCGTCCATCCATCCACAGGCGGCCGAATCATAATAATAATAATGTAAGTATATACTTAGTGCTTGATTAGATACTCTCCCCTGAGCTATAATACACGGAGCAAAAAGGATGGACGGATGGATGAAATGATGAAGCTTTTTGGAATTCCACGGCTACGGCCCAAATCAATATTGTAATTTCACTCCCCAAAAAGAAGCATTGACTCCTCCGCTCATTTTCGGACGACTCTAATTCGCTCACTGAAGCTAAATATTCTTTAGGGAGCTTACGTATACATATTTGTTTTTTCCGTAAATAAGGGAAAAATAAAGTTTGAGAAAAAGAAAACTGCTCATAACTCCTCTGATAGATCGGCAGGGAGCCCATGCTTTTGTGTGGGGGACTCACTCACTCAGTGGGGCGCTCTCTTTATTTTGCGGGGGAAAGACAAATGATGAAATAAAACAGTGGATTGATGAACCCATCACCAAATAATTCCCCAAATAAGTAATGCCACGACCCTCCCCCATCCACTCAATGAAGGTAGATTCACATCGTACTAACTTGCGAGAATTGATTTGAATAATTTTATTCATTCCCCAGAAAGGATTATGAATATTTGGACATTTGTTCAGCTCTGAAGCGATGGAATCATTTGGGTTGGGGGATACTGCGACAGGGAAAAAAAAGGTTAAGTTCCGAGTAACTCATCATTATCATCATCATCATCATCATCTTATTTCTTTTCACGGGTTACAATTGTCCCTACCAAGAAAATCCTCCTTACATGCTTGATCACTCCGCAGTGATTGGAGTGTGGAGAATCCCTCCGCTTCCAGTATTTTCTTCCGGGAAATATGAGGCACCCCGACAACGGGAAAAAGTTCTGGCTCCTCATCAACAAAAACGAATAGGACCGACCACGCTAGACTTTCTCCATTTCACGACGTGGGAGCGTGTGTGTGTATCCATCCATCCATCCATCCATCCACCCAGTCAAATATTGGATTGAAGCCTGGCTGGATGCTGGATCGCTAATATCATTTGTATCTTATGTCACCCCACTCCATTCGGCTCACTGGGTGTACCTCTTCCTCATCTCTATCGTCAGCATTACTTATTTATTCATATTCACAGTTGATTTTATCCGCCCTTTCTAGAATTTCCTGGCAATTTTCCCCCTGCGAAAATTCACTTGACCTTTCCATTATTCCGTTTACTCGGCCTTCAACCCGCGAGTACATATCTAGTCACTTGCAGAGCAAAAAAAATACTCTTTGTCGGTATTTATTTACTAGTGCCATAGCGCCGCCATAATGCTCGGAGAGAATCTTCTCGGATTTATTTTATTTTCTCGGCGCTTCCTCCCTCCCTAATGAAACGAAAGAGTTGCGCCTTTTGAGCAATTCACCGGGAAAAAGAAATGATGGTGATGGTGGAGAAAGACGGAATACTTTCCTCAATCCAATCCAATCCAATCCACCTGCACTGTGCTCGCTCCGACAATCCACCGTGGAAGTGAAGTAAGTGAGGCTGAAGGTCGCTCACTTACTTTTTCACGGAAATCTCGGAGGAGTGGGATGTGATGTGATGTGACAAGACATTTACAGTGGAGGCACGACGCGGCACGGCACGGCACATATGTGTCTAATTGAATAGTGAGCAAACAAGTGTGGGTGGGTGTGCTGGCCCATGCAATACATATCCCTTCCTTTCTCCACTTTCACTGAGCCGGGCAGCTTGTAGCTGTAACTGTATTTAGCTTCCTCCACATCCACATCAGCACATTTCCAGATGCCAGATTCCAGAGGAAGAAGGAAGGCTTGCGTGAGAGTGAGTGAACTTTATTTACTCCGAAATTAATAAGGGAAGGAAATCAAGGCATCGCTGCTTCAGCCAATTCTTTTCCCTCATAAACTTCCATCGATCGACCCATCACCCCCTTTGGAAAGAGCGGATAAGTAAGCATTAATGAGGAACGGAATTGGTGTGAGTGAGGAAGCTTTCGGAAATGGAAATATTATCCTGATCTGTCATTTCTTTCCGGGGGTCCCAGGTTCCCCCGGTCATATTCCATTGGTAGATATTGCCATGCATTTATTCACGTGCAATTGGCTCGGAGAAGGAGGAAAACGAGTTTGATAGGGGGGCATTAAAAAAATATTTCCCGGAGAGAATGAGCACTCAAGCGATTTATCTACTCCAGTAAAATTTTGGCATTCATCGATTCGGATTCTTCTTCTCCTCCAGTATTTTTCCTGGGGAGGGAAGCACTCATACTAACTACCGGGAAACCCCATAATTTTTACCCGGGAGATGTGGGAGGCTCACATAATCGCGATGAAATCGGCCAAGGGCATCATCATCACATCACCTCCCCACTTGAAATTGTTACCTCAATTCTTCCAGCCCCTCAATCACTATCCTCAAGTCGGGTCAGATCCTCCCTGATGAGAATCGTGAATCCGAATTATTATTGTTTTTGGGACTGTGACGATAATCTACTGACCAGGTAACATTCTGAAGTGGTAGTGTCCTCCTAGACATGAGAATGGTCGGAACTAGTGAAATTCAACCTCCTTTTCTCCGAATCTGGATCAATTCGGTTTAAAATGGCTGACCGTTAAAAGATATGAGCGCTCCAAGTCGGTAGGATGATGCTGTATGTTAATGTGAACGGCCCTTACAGTATGCAAACCAATCTTCCGTCGACGCCTCAACAGTGAATGCAAGGGCCGTTCACACCTTACTCATGAAAAACGAATGAGTACAAAGCTGCACCATGCAGGCTGTACGCAAAAGTATTTACCTACATTGCCTAATGATTTGTAACGCTCATATCTTTTAACAGTTAGCCATTGACAATCTGATTCATCCAGATTCGTAAAAAGGAGGTTGAAAGTGACTAGTTCCGACCATTCTCATCGCTGCGAGGACACTGCCACTTCAAAATGCTGCCAGGTGAGCTGGTTTTTTTTCTGGGCTGCGTGCGTGCACTTGTATTGTGTTCGTGAAGTCATTATGCCGAATATCGGGCGGAGAAATCAGAATCAGGACAAATATAATAATATCGCGTAAACATATCGGCATGATGACGTCTTACGCGGTGTATTCACTTTGAAATAACGTCATTTTACAGCAGATCATCGGGAAGGGGGAGAAAAGGGAATTTCGGGGAATTGTCTCGTCCTGGTTGAAAAGGGGAACATTGATGATGATGATGATACACGATACTCCTTTTCCGTATAAATATCCTTAAGCCGGGAACAATGACAGTCTTACCTTTCTCAAAAGCCCTTAATAATGCCTTATTGCTTGCGTAAGTACAATCATCTCATGTGGAATCGACAGGGAAATATACTTGAAAGTTTACATGAATGAAAAGCGGATGATGATGATGAAGTGGAGAAAGTGGAACTTTTTCCCCCAAAAAAATCTCAGAAGAGCACACACGCTGCGACTGTGAGGAGCCACACGCATCACATCACATCCCGGCCCTGAATGACTGAGAGTAAAGTCATGCATCCTCCACCTCCCCCTCCTCCTGTTTCCTCTGGAATGGGAAAGAAAACTTTTGTGTTACCTTTGAACATTCCAAATTTAGCGAAAGGGAAAGGAAAAGTTGACGGGGAGTAAAAATAGGCGATGTGAATTTATAAATAGAAATCAATTTGTTGCTGTAAATAGCTTGAGGAAAATAAAGTGCCTTACGAGCTTACACACACGAGCTACATTCATGTTTACCTATATCCACCTCACCACACCACACCACACCACCTCCTCCGCCTCAGAAGTGTGATGTTTTCCAGGTGAGAAAATTAACACGATGACGTTTGAACTGACTGGGACTGGAAAATAGCAGGGGGAAGATTGCATCTACAACAATAAGTGTGTGTCTGACGGAGGTGAGGTGACAGTATGACACGACACGATAAATACGATTCGCGATGCTTGATTCGGTCGCCTGAATAATTCAGAAATGGAGGAACTAAAAGTGGATATTTATAAATAGTTCTGCTGTTTGCGTGGATGTGACCAGGCGAAAGATCCATGATTTTGGGGGGTGGATGCCGAGCCGAGCATGAGGGTCATCACGTGGCTCCAGATCATCAGATGGAGGGATGGAGAGAAGGAGGGAGTCCCCAAGTCCACTTTAAAATAGCTTCATTTCACCTTTGTTCCTCGTGTTTGAAGGAAAATTTGGAAGTTTGGTTTGGTTTGGTACTTTCATGTCCTCTATATTTAGATCGCCTGTGGATTCTGTTGAGCAATGGATCTGGAATAATATTGACTAGTGCGAATCTCCCATGGATATGTTAGTCTTCCGAGGGAGTGAGAACTTTCCCCACTCCCACGTTTCGGAGGAGAGTACGTACTTATTTATTTTTAACGCTTTCCTTCCACCTCATAACTCGATCCTTACACGGGGGATTTGACTTGATGACGGTGATAAAATTACACCGGGGGAAAATAATGACAAGGAGGAGGAGCCGCTCACAGAAGAGGAAAACACGGAATCGTAATAAATAAAGTTATGTATTTCTTCACCACAGTGAGAAGAACCGTGCCGGAAAAGTCAAGTTGGGAGGAAGGGGAAGCCCTCCTCGTAAACATCAAGGAGGAACAGGGAAATATATAATCCGCCGAGGAGAGAATATCGTTCAATGGGCCTTCCTTTTCAATGGGGCACGATGCAATGAAAAATATCAATAAAAATATCTTCATAAGCCTTCCATGCTCTACTTATCGTCAGTAGGAGTACGCTCCACTGGACAAAAGCCTCAGGCACAGATTTTCATTCAGACGAGGATTGGAAATTCCGGAAATGAGCAGGGAAGTCATGAAGCGGAGCTTTAAGCTTCTCGTGTACTGATCATCTGGCTGATACCAGACCCGATATGCGATGCGTCACACGCAAAATTTTCCGCAATGCAAACTTTATTATTGATGCACGCTTATTACGAGCATAATTGGGTTGTGTGGTTGCGGAGCGAAATGAAATGAAATCCATCACGCTTCTCACGACATTCGGAGGAGACACGAAGCGATCTTGGGATTTCAGACTTACCTTCCCCACATCGAAAAATATCACGTATCATCATTTCACATCTTCCCTTTTCTCGGAGTAGTTAAGTGCCTGGAGTGGCTCTACTCCAGTGCAACAGGATAGTTTTACTAAACTAACAGAAATTGATTGTTCCTCAAAAACAGACACAACAGGATCTGCTTTCCGGGGAGAAGGAACAAGGAAAGCAGAATAAGTTCAAGGGAAAGGAAAAAAGTTACTCGGGAGGGAGGGGAAATTAAGTACTTAAGTTGAGACGGAAATGAAGAGCGAGTAAAATACCTGGGCCGTACCTACCTACCTATCTATTTACTACTCTACTCGCTTCAACCGAGTTGAATGTGTGCTTAATGGGGAAAAAAGTGAAAACAAAGTGGAATGCTTTCGTGGAAGACTGTCGCAAGGCAGGAGAACCAAAGAAAGAGGCAGAGTGGAGTGGAGCAAGAGTGAGTGTAAGGTCTGAGCCCCAGCACCAGTTGAAAAAAAAACCGTTATGCATATATGCATGAGGAAGCAGGAACGACAACGACGTCCTCCTTCCACGAAACGTTTTTTTTTTACATTGGGAAACTCATAAAAAGGAGCACTCATACCTCGCTTCAAAAACTGGAATAAACTTTTTTTTTGGGAAAACATAACCACTTACTCATTATTAATGGCTGTATGCATACGTCACGCTTCACACGGAACCGCTACCGCTGCTGCCGTGTTAGAAGGGACACCGCATTGGAATGAAAAGGAGGATTATTATTGTGATGTTGGGTTGCGGCTCCAAAGCCAGTCAGTCAGTTCGAATCCATGCGGCTTGACGTCATGTGAGCGCGCGAGTGACGTTCAGGCTACACGAACAGGATACAGGAAGAAGAAAACGTCACAATGGCTTCAGCGTTGCCCTAGACAAAATCAATAGAACGAGCTTAGTGCATGGAACTTAATGCTAAGCCTTTGTTTTCGTGGGAGAGAACCAGAACGATCATGATGGATATGGATGGATAGACTAGTGTTCCGGAAGCGTGTGTGAAGCAAGTACAAACGGAGGGTTTGAAAGGGAAAGCTCCGGAAGATCTATAGGCTGGAAGCTGGAGTTGTAGTACGATAGTCCGGATTATTGTATATTCCTAATTACCTAGCTATATGCATTAGGAGAAATCGGGATTAATCATAAGGGGCTGGGTGAATTTTAAGGGGAAATACGAATAGATGAGGTTAGATGATAACACGGATGATGATGATGATGATGGTGAATGAATGCCTCATAATTTTTTTATTTTTCTTCCCTTGTAGTCCGTTCCAGGATTTGATGATGTGAACATCCGTCTCGCATAAAGAATCTGGGATCATGATGATGATGATGATGATGACCGGCAAACTCAGGAGGAAATCCTATTTTTCCAGGGCCGAGGGAAAACGACCGAACGAACGTTTCAAATGTGGAAGTGGAAGGGGGGAACGGGGATAAATGAATAAGAGTGAGGGGAAGAAGGTTACACAACAGGTCCTTTTCCCCTCTCCCGCTCGTGCTTAAAAGTATTGTGAAAAGAACTATAGGGCTAAATTCAGCTTCTCACTGGAACTAGACGATGATGTTGGGGAAAGCTCATCTCCCACTCTATGGACTTCTTCGGACCTCGAGGAAGACACCTGAAATGTAAAGGAATGGGTAGGAATAAAAGAGTGAAAGCCTGGATCTTCTGAAAAGGCAACATTTCGAAGTGGCAATGTCCTCCCAGACGTGTGAATGGTTGGAACTAGTCAATTTCAACCTCTTTTTGGCGAATCGGGATGAATTAGTTTTGTCAATGGTTGACCGTTAAAAGATGTGAGCGCTACAAGTCGTTAGGATGATGCTGTATGTTAATGTGAACGGCCCTTACAGTATGCAAACCAATCTTCGTTCGACGACTGCACAGTGAATGCACGGGCCGTTCACACCTTACTCATGAAAAACGAATGAGTACAAAGCTGCACCATGCAGGCTGTCTGCTGTATGCTACAGTATTTACCTACATTGCCTAACGATTTGTAACGCTCATAAATATCTTTTAACCGTCAGCCATATTGACAACCTAATTCATCTAGATTCGTGTAAATGAGGTTGAAATTGACTAGAACCGACCATTCTCATGTCTGGTAGGACATTACCACTTCAAAACGTTACCTGGTGAGTAGCGCGCTTTAGACGGGAGCGCGGAAGGGAAAGACGACATAGGTATGCGGTGCAGTGGTGTGGTGTCTGAAGTCGAAGTTAGCAGCAGAGGTAGGGAGACGTAGGCACAGCCCAGAATTCAGGATGAACTTTCCCAGCATCAGCTCAGCTAATCTCCCAACTTCCATTTTCAGGAATCCCCCTTTTATGTATCCTGCTCTTCCCCACGCTTTCACAACATATTTCGTGTTGCCTAACAACACCACCAGAATGCTGTTGCTCTTGAGGAAGGAGTGAAAAATTTTGCACTGGAAAATGATTCCAAGGCACTGGAAATCCTATCGACCCACTAAAGGCGAGACTGGGCCCAAAAGATCTTTAGATACTTTTACTTACTCATTTACTCTCCCAACAATAATGAGTTTTTCATGGCATTTTAAAATTATTACTGTACTCTCCAGCAGAACACGTCTGAGGAGGAAGGAAATAATTTTCTATGAGGACATTACTACTTTACTCCGACTACAATAGGGGAAGGGGAAGTCCGGGAAAGGAGTAGGGTATTAGGTTGCAAAAGTTTTTGAGTCGTGGATCCAAATACTTATATGTGGAGTTGGAGTGAAAAGCTTGAAGTGTTAGTCTACATCATAAAAAGAAATTACATGCATAAGTACTCATATTTCTCTATGTCTTGTCGTGTCGTGTCGTGTCCGCGCATAATTTAGCCATTTATGGGGAAACAAAAGCAAAAAAAAATAGTTGAGTTTGTCCTTGCAAACTAAGTGCACGCAATACAGAGTTTGCGGAGTCTGATTCATTTTCAGGATATAGATTCCTAATGCGACTAGCTAAATCCTATTCCAACATTGTCGTGAAGCCTGCTTAAAAAAAGAATTTATTTCTTTCCTTTCCTTCCACGCGCACCATACACAACATATTTTTTTTTCTCTTCCGACAACAACAGTTTCGGAAAAAAGTGGCGTTCGTGTTCGTATGGGGAAGTCGTGATCGTGATAATGCTTTTGCTGCAATAACAATGAGCCCAGCCCTATGAGTTTAGTAAAGTGTATAAGGTGTGTGGCGCTATGATGGTACTACTTATAGGGGGCAGACAACTGACAATGTATAATCCAAAGCAGTGGAAAGGCATGGCGCTATCCAACCATTCCCCAGTTCCACGGAGCAGGAATGCAGAGAAATATGTGTATGTTTCGCATCCCGTGTTTTACAAGCAGCGCCTCAATACCTCAATGAATTGGGGACTTGGCGAGTGGACGGGAGCGGGAGCATTGGGGCACTGGGATCCGCTGACGTAAAACGGTTTTGAAACTCTTCTCCTTTGTCCCTCCCTCAATCCCGCAACACTACTTTCTCTTTTCTCACTCTAGCGGAAAGCCTCCTCTCCCTCGCCTCTCTCGTCGGAGGAGTAGTCGTCTTCTTTCATTCACAAATATTGATCCTGGAAAAAAAAAATGAGCAGCGAGAGAGTGGAATGAGGAGTGAGCTGGATTTGGGTACGAAAAGCTGCAAAAAAAAACACACGCCGGCTGCAACGGAGATAGATATGCACTAATACGGGAAAAAAAAGTTTTTTTTTAGCCTTAAATCTCCATGAATCTGTGATGCGAAGGGAAAGGGAATGGTATTAACAGCAGGCAAGGAAAATGGAGTGCACACAAACACCCTCCATATTTACTTTCCTGGAATACTTTTCCACTGCTTTTCCCTGGATGCAGGCAGACACTGGATGTAAAAAGTGATGGAGGTGGTGGTGATGGTGCAAGGTACTACTTAGTAAGCCTCTTATACAGCTTTTAAAGGAATTAGGAGATGAGATGCGACGAAGTAAGTAGATGGATACCTATTTACCCACATTCCAACGAAGACACTGTTCATGGGAGAAGTAATGGGACGGTGGCTCACTCTTTTTGCAATCAAAACTCCGTATTCTTGAGCTGCGCAAGATATTATGGTATTCCCACTTTAGTGGTAAAAAATGCTCAGAAGAGGAAAATGGAATTCCGTTACGTAACGCTGTATGCAATGAGAATTGAAAAATTCTGCAGGTGCTCATGAAATTTGATTACCCTCGTCCATTAAATAAAGTTTATTATAACTCTTAATCATTAATTCGTGCACGATGCCCCCACAGAAAGTTGAGTTGGTGCACCAGGACGAAATGAAAAAAAATATGTATATATTTCGCATATGTCCGCGTATCTATGAACATGAACTATGAATTCTCCGGACCATCTGCCTTTGTAAAGAAAAGGAGACTAAGGCTGGATAAAAGGAAAGAACCCATTGGACCTATGTCACTTGACTTGGATGCCTGTAACAAGTGTTGCTTACTAAGAATAACAACTCGATCGCATGGCAAAAATTGGAGAACAGATTGAGGGAAATTCAGCCCCCAAGTAAGTTCACTAGTGGAGTAATGGGAAGTGCGAAAACAAGACTTGTGGGACTTCCTCTGTGCCTTTGAAAGGGGGATTTTTGCACTCAGGCTGGCTCCATCACAGAAAAGTTGCTTCTGTGCTGATAAAAATGCACTCACTAGTTTTTCCTGATGTGCTTCACAACGGGTCGATTCCTTCATGTCAGCTCCTTTTTCTCCATAATTTCTTCCTGAACCCTGACGCAAATGGCATTGGAAATTGAATTGAGATCTCATAACATTTTCTGGGGCGAAGTGAGAAATCCCATTATTTAATTACAATTTACGCTCCACCTACACCCCGTTTCGGACTCATCATCAAAATTAATCGAATTACGCCACTGAACTACTATCCACTACCGTCTGTAGTATTTGTTATGTCTACACGAGTTATTAACGCACGCAGAGAGAGAAAACTTTTCCATTTCGCAAAGTTTCCATTTCAATTCATTAGTGACGCCTCAAGATGTTTGCTTTCCTGTTGTACTCCCCCGCAACACTGAGTCCTCTCCTGGCTTCACGTTACCAGTGCATGTAGGCAGTTTGAGTTTGTTTAGACCTTCCTTTCATCATTTCCTGCCTTTAGTAGTAGCCACCAGCTTCTCCAGAGCAACAGAGGGATCTCAGATGTATTTACTTATGTACTAAAATAGTATGTCCTTATATGCATGCTTGGGGAACGTGCTCCTACTAGAAGCATATTCCTCATTCCTCACCACTTATATCATTTCCGTGCCTAATAAATAGCTACTTTGATTGCGGAAACTGAAAGTTTAGGAAGGAGGTCGACAATTGACTTCATCATCATTTTCATAGCCACTGATTCCAGCTACACTTTTGAGTAGGTGGAGGCCTCCTCAAAAGTGACTACTTACAATAGTGACCCTCTTTTTCCTACCTTATTCCACACTGAGGTGTAGGTCACCATTAAGCCATCAACCGAATCAGATATTATTGTTATTATTGAATTGATTATTTATTTAAAAATACACATCCGAGCAACCAATTTCCTTCCTGTGGAGATGGAAACCAAATAAATCGAACATCTCGATGAAAAGAGGAAAAAGTTTATCTATTCATTAGATGGAAGTTTTAGCCAGTTTTTAAACATGCTTCCATTGTGGAACAACAAAAGCTACCTTCCTCAGATTGCCAATCAAGCAGATTGGGGAAAACTCCTATATATCATTTTTTGTTACGGCCTGCCCAAGTGAAAGCTCACGGGAGAGTAGTTGTGATGATGATGATACATCATTCTTTTCTAAACTTCTTCCAATAATATGGACTTCCTCGCGAAGTTTGTGCAAGGTAGCAATAATAATGACAAAGAGAGAAAACTTTCTCAAGTGGCAATCGACAATGTTAAGGGTAAGTATACTTGTTTTTTATGGTCTGGAACTGGAACCTGGAAGCCCATATCTGTGGCTTTTGTGGTAATGGCAATGGCCAGCCAGGCCGAGTTCTGGCTCTGACGGCCGTAGGTCGACTTGAGCAGCGACGGCACCACCTACCGCTTTCACTTTCACAATGGGACGGTGAAATCCTTCCTCTCACAACCTTAGGAAGATGGCGTAAGTACTAGGTGGTGACTACAAAAAAAAAAAGTATGAACAAAATCATGATAGAAGGATGATGACAAGATGTCGAGAGATGTCAATTATGAAGTATTGCGATTTTTTTAATTTCCCGAGAAAAAAAATTCATTCGGGGAGATTTATCCCACCTTCATTTTATTTACTCTGAAAAGTAAGTACATACGTTATTGCGTTCCATTGAGAGAACGTACGACGATCTAACAAATAAAAGACTGATTGTGTGACATAGCAACAATATTTTCTGACATTGTCATTACCAATGTTCAGATAATTCAACATAAAATTCTTACATTCGGGAAGCGGTGAGCGATGATGTATTTAAGACTTGCGTGATATATTACAGTAACATTCTTGTTTGCATAGTAAAAGTTAATTAAAGGCTTTACGTGAAGGCAGTAATAATGTCTGTGGAAATCAACAGTAGTTATTGCGATAATAATACTAACTTCGTAAAATTCATTTTCCGCGATGACGACGATGGTAAGCTGCAGTTCACAACACGGGTAATCATTTCAAAGTGGACCTTGCGTAGGTGGGAAGCGTGTGATTGTAGAAATATGATTATTAGTACTCTGGACATGATGATTGATGATTAAGTACATGGGATGTGAAGCCAAGAACCCCATGATAATCATGGGCCAAACCCGGTCCGTGAACTGAAAAAGACAATGACGCATATTTAGAGATTTGACATTGACTTAGATAGTAGGTCAGATAATATTGGATGGTTTGTAGTGAGTCATTTGTTTCACTCACCTTCCCATCCAAGTGTCCAGCGAGGACTAGGATTCCAAACGAAAGCAGAGAGATTCCAGCCAAGCAAAGGAAGCTGGCAAGGCAAATCGAGCGGGTTGGAATGCGGGCGGGTGGCTTCTGGAACTGTAATGAACGATAAATTTTCACTCAAGTCTTTCATTTTATGGATAACATTGATAAGATTTATTTCGACAATTAAGTACCTGCGAATCAATGTACTCATCATTGGTACTCTGGTGCTTGCTCAACGAACGGTACAACAAGTTCGAAGGGATTGAGCTGATTGAAGTATTGTTGTTGTTGTTATTGTTCAACGGTGAGGAACAGCCATCATGCGGTTGGCTTCCATGGACTGGCGATAAGCCCGTGAATTCTGGGAGGTTGTGCGGGTTGAAAGTTTTCCGGTTAGTAAGGCGGATCTTCGTCATTTTGTCCGCGATTTGGGCACACAGGTAACTAGAATAGTACTTCAGAACTCCAGGAAAACTAAGGGAAAAAGGAAATAGGAATAGGAAAGAAGTGAGTGAATAGATTATTTATTCGGCAATTAGATCAATCCATCCTCAACTGTGATATTGAGGCTTGTTGTGGACAACAATTTCAAAATTCGAATCCCACTATCCCCAATGAACAACAACAACAACCCATCCACATCCACACTGCGTCACTTTCTCGCTGCCTCAAATTCCCACTCAGGGACAATCAGCTGCTTCTTAATAAGACAGGTTGCAATCACTTTATGTGTGCGCACTACCATCGCATCGCATGTGAGAGAGAGAGCAAGTGAGCTGAGGAGGATGACTCATGCTTGTTCAACAACGCACACAAGTGAAGTGATACATGTGCTGATACTTGGCCACCGCAACCCCACAACGTGAGGTTGGCCACTACCTCCCTCTCTGAGGAGTTAACATGGCCACCATCTTATTCTTGGTCGCTCGTTTTATTGCAACAAAGTATCGTCCAATTATAGCGAAGCGCTCATTGCGTGATAAAAAGATTTCTTGGTTCTAATTCATTTCTCTCAATCCACCTGATTAATCACTTATGGGCGATTATCAGTAACACTGATTCAGATCTTTCATTAGAAGCTTCGATTTTTCGAATAAAACGGATATTGGCCATTTTGTACTTAGCTATATATTTACACAAATAACCTCAAATTAAAATTGTTGATTAGTAACCAGGCGACGAAGCGCTGGGGAGCTTTTGAGATTCGCGAGGTGCATAGCTATAAAAACGCCTAATTTATATTACGACATACCGTTCGTACCTATAAATAAAATGCTTGATGGAGGTTGAAGGAGTGTCAGTGTAAAAAATTCCTATTTTAGCTACAATCTCTTCTCGTTAGGTCATCTGAAGAATTGCTGCTAGCGTTACGGTCTTGTTGGAAGACCTCTC
>JAHZNH010001642.1:0-10490 GCA_027744355.1 Tyrannoseira gladiata | reverse complement strand
TTGTTGTTGGTCTCGTCGTAAACTTGACAGTCTTCATCATGACATCAAGTTGTTCTCCTCCCAAAAGACATTAAGCAGACGTTTAGTTAGCTTTTGTTGGACTTGGATGATAGTGCATATATATGAAGATGGTGAGGAGAACTGTGAAAAGCAGCAGTATTACATGGCTTATGACTTCAAATTGGTTGAGCAGTACGGCACTTTATGCCAAGTCATCTTTCCTTTTGACTTTAGGCTTAAGTGGGTAGATTGGAATTTCATTTCCTTCATGTCTTAATGTCATTCTGAAAAGGATGTGTGTGTTGAATGAAAGTGAGAATGAGGAATCTCGGATTTAATTCTCACTTGAGGAGTGACGCCTTTTTATGGGAATCATTCAATACGAAGTGCATCAGTGAGACTCATTATATTTGGGGCAGTGGCAATGATTTATCAATAGCTGGATTATGACATAGAACCTATTTCATTTTTTAATCCGTGAAGAATTCCACTCTCGTACCATCAATTCCTTTATAAGGTGAATACTTTTGGGCATGTTGTATTTAGTTCCAGGTTGGAAGGCAAAATCACGTTCATTTCGAGCAACGTTGGTTGAATTTCCATGCTTTTAATTCCTTTCAAAGAAAAGCGATTTCTGATGGGTTTTGTCAGTCAGGACTAAAAAATTGCTTCCTCGAATGCACGCACATAGCCCTAAGATGATGCCGACCGACCGCCTGTCCTTTAATAGTGTAGCAAATTCCCATAATTAGTATTGAAGCATCGTCATAAATAATTACGTAAACGCTGGCTGACATAACATTTAGCACTGTGCGGCGTGATATGACTAAATGGAGGAGTGCGTCCTGTTCTGACTGAGTGAAAACCCTTTCATTCAAGCTGAGTGAGTGAGTGCGTATCTACTTGTGAACAGAATTTTTATGAAGGGAAAGGAGTTTTATGAATGCATTAAGCAAATTAAATTCTTTTTAGCGCAATTTCTTTCTGAGGAAATGTTGAGTGAGTAAGAATGGTTAAAAAACACGGCTTTTTGGCTTTTGGATGGGTGATGCAAGCCGATAAAAGGAAGCCAGTCAAGTCAAAGGCTGAATCATTATCATCATCGTGTTTTATGTTTACTACCACTTCACCCGGAGAGGTTATATCTTTTACGTGAGAGCCGTGTGGTAGGTGAAGCCTCTGGAAATTGAAGCTCTTAAGAAGCTCCAGTCTACGGAGGAAAAAAGTCATTATTGATTAGTGCATCCTAATAGGTTCTACATCAGTCTTGGGAAGTGTTAATTAAGTTGCATTTTTGAGAAGATTGAAGCGGTGATTTAATCTGGAATTCTCATTTTGGTGCTTCTTCTTCTGAGATGAAATAGCCATTCACATATTAAGAAATAGTAATCCCTGTCATCGTGAGGAATTTTTTTAGCCTTTTTAAGCCACCATCTAAATTCGTCACTTTCATTGGAGCAATGCAATGTGGCGTGATGAAATTATTAGGACGCAAATGTTTTCAAAATATGTGTCAATGAAATATGCGCGACAGTCACGAGAGAAAAAATGCAACTACTGTCTGTAGAATTCTGTGAGCATACCCATTATATCCATGAATGGAATACGGCTTTAGTTTTATGTTTAAATCAAAAAGACATCACTTTGCTTGAAGGATTTAAGAAACCTACTCTTCTTGGAGTGTTTATTTTCGTGAGCTTTGGGCTCTTGGCTTTGAGCATGATTATTTTTGAAAACAGGAGGAATTACAACCAAGAAGAATGAAGAAACTAAGGCATGTCAGACAGGTACATAAGTACTTTGGATCTTGTCTAAATATTTGTAGTTTATGCAAGTCCATGGTTCCTTCTTTATTTATAAAAACTTGTAGAATGTAGAAGAGACTTGGACAATAGATACATACCTATATCTACCTACCTGAAGCTAAAGAAAGAGCAAGTGCATCGATATATAAACTGGTTAAAACTACCACAAAACATGGAGCTGAGGATTGTTTTTTATGAAGGAATAAAAAGGTCCTATCATCAGTTTCATGAGCAAAAGCAAAACGATTCTCGCTCGTCCAATCGATTTCTGCTCCAAAAAATCTTTTGTTTTACCGCATGAATTGTGATGAATGCATGAATACTTAAATAATCTTATATGCTCGCAATCGGTCTTACTACATGTGTACGTAGTACATTGATGAAACCGTGAAAATTCAAGTTTCTTCAGTGAACCAGACGATGATAACTACCTTGAAAAATGGGAAATAAAAAGACGATTCCTTCGCTCTTTAGGTATGCATTGAAACCCATCATCATCGTCAGAGATGAGATGTCATTTAACCGAGAAGTACATAAAAAACTCGGCAAGTGTATTGGCCTTGTGAAGCATGCAATGTATTTAGTTGGCTGCGATAGGAGGAAAAATATTGTGGTTTGGTTTGGTCAGCACCAAGCGAAGCTGCTTACTTAGGCATGGGGCTATTATGCATCTGCAACTCACTTTTAGTAATAATGACTGTTCATGCAGCAAACCTTTTTACACAGCTGCGAAATAATTTATTCCTTTTGTCTTCTGGGATGGATCGAGATGAGGGAAAAAACATGGATCTGTTTTTGATACGATTCAAGTTTATCCAGAGGCTAGTGGCTGTGGCTTGGCTTCTTCGCCTGACCGTGACGGGACAGAATTTTGTTATGAACTTGAATTTTAAATGAATGGACCAAATGGTTCTGAATACGGTCCGAAATTACGTAGGTAGTCTGATTTTTACACTTTAAGGAAGATGCTATGAATCTATAGCAGGTGTGACTCTCATTGGTACACACGGACCCAGCAATAACATGGAAGTAGGAATGCAGAGTTACTAAAGCCTCATCATGACTGTTATGAAATGGTAATTAGCGATAAAATATTGATTATTTTCCATTTCAATGATGCTTATTATTTAACCTTTCCTTCTGCATAATGTGCTGTCACTGTTAAGTCACGTTTGGGGAAATGAAGAGTTCGTAATTGCGCATTAAAGCAAGTGGTATCACGAGCGAAGTGGAAGTGATTAACATTCTCCATAAATATATGATCGTTGATGGCATTTTAAATACGTAATTGGAAAAGTTTTAAGTGATTTTCTTTCCATAAATTACATTCAATCCAAACTTTTTCCATGATGCAAACGAAATTCCTCTAATTCATTTTTTTATCAAATTCTTGATGGCAATGTCATCGTGCAAGTTCATTTAAGTAAGTAATACTTCGACGATTCTTTGAACTTTATCCTCTAGCTCCTGCTTGATATTTTTATTTTCGTAAACTCCAAGTTTCTACTGTTTGGTGCTTATATTTAAAAAATTAAATCACTACATCTTTGATTTAAAAATATGTATATCTCATCTGCCACGATTTGGGAATGTTGAGATGTAATGGCTTAATTTTTCAATCAGTAAATAAATGTCGAAACAGATTGCCTGATTCATTCGAATCGCTGACGAGTCTGTTTCAGTTGACCTCATCGAGAATCTTCTCTGCAATGTCAAGCTATTCATGATTCATGGTCTTGTAATCATTCCATACCTTATGGGTGTAGTCCACTTATGAGCGTATGCAAGTAAAAAAAATCCCATGAAATGACATGACATTATATAATGTAATCCCCATCAAGTGCAATAAATGATAAGCGCGTTAACCAAAAGGGGAATCCTTGGCACAGAGCGAAGTAATATCTTCGACTGCCAAATGCCATATTAAGATTATACTCCACTTAGCCATGAAAGCTGATGCTGAAAAAGTGACTGATTATTATTTTAAACCTCGTGTATGCAATCGGGAAAGAACCGAGGAATGAAGAACTGTACTTGTTCTGCACACTTATTCCCATGCTTTCATTTTTCTCACAATCTCATCTGCCTCCTACTCCTAATAAGGAAATATCGTTTTCACGCTGAATTGAAATAAAAAAAGTACAGTATCCCCTTCAGAAAGAAACCCCTCCGTGGAAATTTTTGGCTCGTTGTTGCGAGGTACTATTACATCTTGTACGACTTCATCATTCACATTATATTGTAATTGCATGAGAGAATCCCTTTTTTATGATTGTGTTAAGTCACAAAAGAATGGGGATCTGAAGTGAGAGAGGGAGAGGCGATGAAACATGTGTACTTTTTACACCAATGCAACCCCAATCTTATTGGTTATGTCAAGGGGTTTACAATAATAATTCCGAGAACGTGACGTCTGGCTGCAATCTTTGATTAAAATTGTTTCCCCTGGCTGACGAAATTACTACCCTGCCCTGAATCAAATCAAAATCCAATGGGGTTGCAATCTAAAAGTTTATGAACTCCTACTAACTCAGCAAACTGAAAGTCATCTCCGGCAGCATGTGATGTGGTGAGGAAATTGTAATGATTTTGTAATAAAAATGTGTTGTTATTGTCCTTCCTCCGTGTAATTCTCCTTGGTATGGGGAAGGAAAAGGGATCAGCAACATGTCACATCTGGTTCTTCCTAGATTTTCTCCAGACTTTATGCTGTTGACTACTGCTTTGTGGCTTTTGGCTCCACGTTTTTCTGTCACATTCATCATGAAACCTAACGGATGTGGATTTGTTCGTTGATGACGGAGATGAAAAACCTTGTACTTTGGTAACGAAATCAGAAATCAAACGCCACAAAAGTACGGATGTTTCTCCAACCGTTCTTTGTGGTGGCGAAGATGTGGAGAAGTTATTGGGACTTGGTTGCGGTTAGCTTCCCTTCTCCCATTCCCCTTTTTTGGTAAGTTGAAATATTGATTTAAATAATAAAATTCCTATAAATTAAATCAGTGTCTCCATAAAATGCATTCATAATCCGTTATCAAATCTCATTTAGGGGAGAAATTCGGGTTTTGAATTTGCCCCGACTTTAATCCGATTTTATCTTGCTTGGATATCAGCCAATTATAAACAAATTTATTTTCTCTAGAAGGAAACATTTTTTTAATGCTTGATTAGCTTTAAGATGAAAGGGGGAACGGGAATGAGATTAGAGTGGTACAGGCTGGACCTAATGCCAGCGGCATGCGTCTCGTTTCTCATCGAAAAATGAAAGCTGCAGAAAGTTGATGGGCTACGGGGTGATGTAGATGAAAAAGAATGTATGAAGTAAATAGGAATCCAGTTTGACTGGAACCTCGTTTGAGGCTCATGAAAGCTTTAGGTCGTATCTCTCAAAATATTATTATCTGCACTTGCTGATTTAGTTCAAACGGGGAGAAAATAACTCCTTTTTCTAGTTAAACCATTAATCGTGCAAAGAGGGAGGTAAAGGTGAAGCCTACCATTGCAACCAGCATTGTTCGTATTCATGTTTTCAGCATTCTTGGAAGGATGGGCGACAAGTTGGATTACAAAAAACTCCTTGCTAATCCCATTCAGGGAAGATAAAGCCATGTTTTCAATATCTCATTTTTGTAAAGAGCCACCACCATCACCAAATCAAAATTAATGTTTCTGCTAGTTAAACACCTTTCTTCGTAAAGCTCCTGCCTTCTTGACGTTCTTTTCAGGCAGTTCTTCTTGGAGTTGATTACCGCACCAAATTTGGGATTGGAATTTGTTTTTCTTGATGTAGACTCTCTTTCCCTCCTTTCCTTTAGCTAAGCCTTCAAAATCTGGAGGACACCTACAGCGTCGTCAGTTGGGTTTTTGGATCGTGGCGGTGATCTCTTTAAGTAAAATACTTAGCTTTTCATTTCGTTTCCATCCTGGGGTTCGTCTTCATGCCTTTTCGGCTAATTGTCCTTCGGAAAAAGTGGCCTTTTTATGTACCTTTAAAATGTGGAACGGACAGTTAGGCTGCTGGTCTGTGACAGCTCCAGTGGATATACTATTTTGTTTCCAGAGCTGTTTAAACCATCATAAAAATCCTCCTTTGAAAGATCCCATTCCTTAAAAAATCTTTCATGGTTTGATGACACTTTAAAAAGTTTAAAAAGTCAAGCAGAGGGTCCATCATTCTTATGATTTGACTGCCCATGTCCATCTCTTTTATTGTCTAATCTGAAAAGGGCAAATGCCAAACTGGAGAATTTTATGAAAACAAGGTGTGTAACAAGACCCCCAAACTGCATTCATGTGATGAAATGCAACGCATTCAGTAAAAAATGCGACGATTTTTTTATCATTGGAATTTAGGGATTCGCGGTTTCTTGGAAAAGTCAAAAACTTTTGCTCCTAAACTAGACACAAACTTGCATTCTTAAAAACCTTTTGAGCATTACGACACTACAATATTGTAAATGTGCCGGGATTAGTATGAAACAAAGTAGGCCTGGTTTGGCTCAACGCATTGGCTGTTTACAGCACCAGAATGAAAGCGAACAAAAGGACATGACAAGAAGGTTATTGATGTCAGCAGACCTTTATTGTTTAAGGTGAAGGATGAATGGAACTCTAGTGGGATTGTCATGTCTCAAGCCTCCATCCCAAGTTTTAACATAAAAACAGTTAATTTCTTTGTCGCAATAGTCTAATGTTGGGGCCTACTATGCAACTTAAGATTCTGTTTCGAAATTCCTCGTGTGTGTTTTTCTCCATGAATGGACAGGGTTTCACCAAGAGTAACGTTTTATTTTCCCTATTTCATATGAAAAAGCCATTACCATTCATAAAAGTTGTGATTTTGTTGCTTCACTGAGCCACCTAAATAAGGCGTTATTATGACCAGTGCCCACACTCAATCCTGTATACTATTTTAGTACATCGGCCTATATCCAAAAATAATATATACCCCCGTTTTGTTAGGCTCCAATCCAACGCATCCGTCCACGAAAAACACAGTCATTGAGAAAATTGGCTGGGGAATTGTTTCCTTATCGCAATTATCATCATCCATGGGAAGAGGGAAAGGTGCAACATGTCCCCTTCCACATCCCATGCAGTTATTCATGACAAGCTAATTTACTGATGCGGTGGGTGGACTGGCCAAGGCATAAAGTAAAGAGCGAGTATAAAGCTTGACCATATCATGCAGCCATTAAAAGTCATGGAGCTGTTAATGTACTCTTTGTCTGCTCATATATCTTTCTCATTTGGTCAGTAGCTGCTCAATTCAACCATTTTGGGGCAGAATTTTTCCTCTACAGAAATACAAAAAAAGCTTTTTTCTTGGAGAAGGGGAGTTCAGCTAAATCTTTAAGGAGGGTGTGGGGTGGGGATCCCAATAGACTTGGCATGGCCATTTCTTTTCTCACTATAATTGTTTGTTGCTGGATCTTGGACTTGACTTTGGATCTTTTTTTTGTTTTTATTCCCTCCAATAATCCGTATTGCCATGTTTTCTTTTAAGCTTCAGTGACCGAACATTATTTCCATGATATTGTATAGTAGCTACAACCGTTGCACTGTCGTTATTTTGTATCGGAACTGTTTACCAGGGGCTGAAGTTTTTTTCCTTAACTCAAGCATCAAACGTGCCCTTATTGATGCGACATCAAGCTAAATAAGTATATTTATACTTTATACGTCTAAATGCATCCCCCTCTTGATTGCAACCTTTATGCAGCGGAACCATGTTTTTCTTACGATGATATGCCCCTAGCACGCCGGTATCTCAGAAATCAGAAGGTGCAGCTGCGCTCCCACTTCCATTTTCTCTTCCAGAGTAAACTCTCATCCCCTCGTCATTCTTCCCTGTCCCGTGTTTTCCATCTTGAAGAAACGATCCGTTTACGGCTTAGATGAGGCACGGAGGAAGGAAAAAAACCTGAAGAAACTTCGGGAAAACAAGAGGGTAAAGTAAAAAAAGATGCAATAAGAAAACAGTAAAAACCGGTGAGATGTTGAATGCAAGATGTCTGGATTTTTTTTTATTCCTATATTCATTCATTCGTTACATGTTGTGGGCAAATATTCCCCTTGAAGTAAGTATGTACTAGTAGCACCGCACTACTAAAATTGGAAAGGGGGAAAATTTTTATTCCTATATTCATTCATTCGTTACATGTTGTGGGCAAATATTCCCCTTGAAGTAAGTATGTACTAGTAGCACCGCACTACTAAAATTGGAAAGGGGAAAAATGTGGGGACAAGGGTACGTGCCGTTGCTCTTTTCTACCGAAGAAATGCATTGTTTTCTTCGGTATTTTGAACAGCGAAGGCGTTTATACCCCCATAAATATCAACGTGAAGATGAGTTGATAATGCTTTCCAAGCTCACCATCGCCATGCATGCGTTTTCCGATTTTACAGCGATATTTTCAGATAAGGGTTGGTTTGGTGTTCCGATAAAGCAGTTGAGTAGATCATGAGCGTATGCATGTACGACTGCGAGTAGCCAAGAAGTGGGAGAAGAAAGTGAGAAGTAATCTAAGCAACCTCCCTAGTGATAAGGATTGAAAACGGATGAAATGCACCACGAAAATACTGATTTTAGTTCAATCATGATAATATACACCCTGGCATACTGAGTATTGAGGATTTTCGGTCCGCTGCAATTCCTTTTTCGTCTTTATTTCTCCGAATTCTAGATTTACCTATACCTTTGAAGCGAGATTGCTTAAAAGAAATTTTAAGAAAGGTATCTTCTTTCTTCTCACTTTTTAGTTTTAGTACTGCACGCTCCCTCCGCATCAGCGAATAACGATATGCAATAATTTAATGCAAGAATACTATTAAATAGCTAAATAGGGAAGAAAAATGCGCCGTATTCTTGAGACTTTATTATCACCCTAAAATCAGCGGGAGTCATATATATCTACTAATTCGACTCTTTCATGGCTGAATACTCCCTCCTGTTATTCGCTTTCTGGTTTTGCAACTTGTTAAAATGAGAATGGGAAGGATGGAGCGAACGGAGAGATGAGATGCAGATGAGATTCCCGTTTTTCTCATTTCTGTGCATTAGTATTATCATTACACTAATGCTCAGCTTACGCACATTTGTCTTTCGAGAAGAATAAATATGACTGTGACTAGCTCCATTTTTCATCAACTTTCCTTGAACAATACGCTGAGGATAATGATTATAACTGAAGATGCAATCATTGCCGGCATCCTCATTATTATCATGATGATTTTTATCCCGAGAAAATAAGAAAAAAATTCTGCACACCAGGAAAAACTCTTCTCACTCTACTCGGATTACTTTGCATAAGCTAGGCGAAAAATAAACAATGTTTTTGTTTGATAATGAAACCCATCTTGGTATACGTTTTGAAGTAAGTAGCTAAAATGAGATGAAGGTAAAATCGATATTTTCCACGGATTTTCATTATCTTTGTAACCCGCTTCGGAGTAGTATCACAACTAAGAATTTTTTCAGTGAATGCATCTTTCAAAACGGGAGCCAGTGTACTTTTCAGCTTTCAGGAGTTGTTGGTACGTTCTTACTCTGATGGGGAAAACAAAAATGTAAAAATTGCTTAAGACAAATCCGAAGTGAAAGGCATCCCCCAAACTTATTACTTGACACAGGGCACGAAAATAAGCAAGACGAAAAGCAGTTAGATTCAGGAAAGAATGTTAGCTGAGGAGAAAAAAATCTCTTTTTTTCTTTGTAGTGGCATATCTTCTTGTCATAAAGTCGATGATGTTGAATCACCCTCCCCGTCTCAGACTCGTCTCCTCTCCGTAATATTCATGAGCAAAAAAAAAACATCGAAACTCAGCTTGGTTTGCTTATAATAAAATACGCTGATCATATGAATTTTTTTGTCTTGCTGCCAGTCAAGCTTTGATTTTCCTTTCCTTGGATGATGGTTCTTGTAATAATTTCCTTTTGTTTTATGCTGGTCTTGCTGCTTGCTCCTGGTGTTTTAGAAATAAACGATTTTTGTGCTGTTTGTTGTTATTATAGCTGTGTATGTGCACTCGCTTTGATGATGGTGAGTAGCAGTGATCATGATATGATCATCATCATCATCATGAACTTCATCATTATTACTTATTGTTAGTAAAGCACAAATTTTTACAGCATTTCTGTCAATTTAATACCGTATGAACCGTTTTTCCAAAGCACTTACGTTTATGATGAACTTGCTTGGCAACTTTTGTCTGATGATTACTTTCGGTGGTGGTAGTAGTAGATTCGACTGACTGTTATTTATGAAAATGCTGAGCATTAGCTGGGCTTCTTACTGTGAACACACACACTTCCTATAATGGCTGAGGAGTGTGATAGGTAATAAATGTTGATAAAGGTCATAATAAATGGATAACGAAGGGAATGAAAGCAAAGAATCGATTTTCATGAATTTTACAAGCAAACAATTTTTCCCCTATCCGAAAGTGTGATGTGGGGGTGAGCAAGTAAGTAAGACTTCCATTCGGGTGCCAAGGAAGGGAACAATATACTATTCTTTGTTTGGAAAAGGCGAGTTTACTTTTGGGCAAGGTTTTATTGAATCCTGGTTCATTTTCCTGCATGATTCATCCTGTAGAAATCAAATCAGTAAATGCATACTACAACTTGGGAAGATGAAGCTACCTACCAAATATAAATCCAAAGCAATATAATACCACAAC
>JAHZNH010001641.1:0-12257 GCA_027744355.1 Tyrannoseira gladiata | reverse complement strand
TCCTGTCCTATCTCGGCACAAAGAATTTGAGTAAATGTGTACTTCCATCTCAAATTATGAGCTATAGTCCGGGGCCTTCTATGTAACTTCTCCATCATTTTTTTTCGAAATTGAGTTCTAGATTAGCCATGTCCCCACTCTCGCGGGTGAGGTTTGTTTTGGATGGCGATGCGATGCGATGATGCAAGAGAATGAGGTGTGAAGAGATCGAACCAAACCAAGGCGAACATCTGCTCCTCATTATTATTATTAACTTCCAAATAAAATGGTGGAGTTTTAAAGGTAAAGGACAACACTAGAGAAGGATCGAAAATACTGATTTCACGTCAGACCAGACCGAAGGGACACAATGCAGATCCTTTTTCCTGCTCTCAGGTCTGGTCCATTCGTCAAAATCCAACAGAATAGATTGCAAGCCCAAGAACATTGGGGAATGTTGTGGGTGGAGTCCTCCGAATCTTGAGCTGGGGTTCATCTGTTTTTCCGCAATCCCCCATCCATGTCATAGCAAGTGCTCCTAAGTAGCAAAGCAGTCTAAGTATATTCCTCGATCTTTACCAGGAAATGGATACGGGCTTAATTGAATTGAGCAATGTGCAGGCGGGTGGCAGACCAACGGGCGAAAATATTCTCGGGCGAGTCGAATTGTCTACTATTCGTGAAACTGGATTCTCCAAAAATAGGTCCAGTGTAGTGCTTCTTTATTAGGGGCCAAGTGCTGGTCCTGGCGTGTTTTCCCGGAAGCATGTAAATAAGTACATACTAACGTTTCCCTCGGCCATTGTTTATAAGGTGCTGGAGCTAATGAGTGGAACAACATGTAAACATTTCAATTACATCAAGGGGAGAGGGGCAAGACCTGACGCATGCTTAAGTACTCAGTTGTCGTTGTCACATTACATCATAAAGTATGGCCAAGGAACGAGGAAAACCTGGCTTGGCGTGGCGTGGGGTTGGGTTGGGCTCTGGCTTGTTCCTCGTCCGTCAAGTCGAGTCAAGTCACCTCGCGTAACGCAACGCATCACATCACCGCTCCAAGAAAAGGGCACAAGCCAAGCGTACATTTCCGAGAAAAATGAATGAATTTCCGTAACCTCAACCTCTTCAACCCGAACTCTTCAACTCCATTTCACTCCACACGACCAATTTTTTTGTCGGGGTAAACAACAACAACAACAACTTCATTTTAAAAGTGTAGTAATCATCATTAATGCTGCTCCTCACACTCAGGCACAGGAATTTTTTTCCGGTGGGTGATGCAGAAGGGAGCACACGCCTGCTGTTCCTTCAGCCATAAATACATATCGACCAGCACACATTTTTGTATTCCCTTCATCTTCCACTCCGTAATACCAGCGAGGCTCTTCCTCGTTCCTCATCTCATTAAGTTTCTTACTTTTGGCATCATATTTTCTCCAAAAAAATTCCGAAAAAAGCTGACACCCAAAGTATCCATCGATCCATGCCTTCTCCCCGATTGAATTGTTTTTAGTGAGTGATCATTTTCCCCGTATTGACTCACTCCAATAACTTCCGTGTTTTTATGGACATCACCTGCTCAGGTCCCACTTCCCACTGATGAGCTGTTAATAAATGGAGTGGATACTTCAGGGGGGAAAAATTGGATATTTTGAAGCACTTATGATGTGAGCTTCAATTTAAGTACGGAAAGACAGCACATGCTCCTCCTAATGATGGTCGCGGTTAAAGGTTAAGGTTAAAAGGATCGGTATTGGTGTTGGTGTACCATTAAAATGCAGGTAATGACGGGAGCAGGGCACCTAAACCTTGTGATCTCGGTGAATGAAGGGGTGATCGAGTGAGTGGGCCACTTATTCCTGACGTAATAACATGTGTTTAAGAGGGTGACGGTGACGATGACGATGATGGAGATTGTGTTTTACAGACTGACTCAGTTCGTCTCACGTTACCTCACTATCTCTGGGCGAATGATGCAATAGGAGCTGAAGGGATGAGTACCTTACCTTACCGGAGCGAAATCCTCACCTTGAGCTCTGGCCCGGTCCGCGTGTGCATTTTCCCTTTAGAAATGAATTACTACATCCAACGAAAAAATAAATTACGATGAGCCAACCCCCTTGTTTTCTCTTCTTCCAGTGGAAAAAATTATGCTCCCGTATTTTCTCAATGCAAAACAAGCAAACAAGAAGAAAAGGTGCTGGTGAGTGAGCAGGCCTTCCTCCTAGGCCTGAGGCAAGAGATAATCGTAAACATGATCAGGCCATATTGATCATCATCAAGTATGGTACATGCTGAGTTTTGGCTCGTTCTCCAGCACTCGCTCACGCTCACAACCACCACCACTTCTCCTTGTTATTATCACCCATGAACATGCATCATTACAGCTAAATTACAAACCGACACCTTCAATTTTCGTAACTGCGTGGAAGGAGGAAGAAAACCTCATTGTTTTCAGTTGAGTCCAGTCTTAGTCCCTTGTCGGCTCAACTCTTTCAAAGAGGCAGGTTGATTCCTGGCTCAGGCCTAAAATATGTTATTAGCTGATGAAGGAATAGGCGTTTAGAATTAGAAACGTGTTTTATGGGGAAATGAAACATATGCCTTGGATCTCACCTTCCTCAGAATGTAATCATTCTTCCTCCGCCTCCTCCTCAGACTCGGCCGATTCATCCAATCCAATTATCTCGGCTCTCGGTGCTCTATGGACCCATTAAAAATGCTTCATCCCTTTGGGTTCGCTCCATCCTATAAATTATGTAAAAAAGAAATACATACCTATTTACTTCTCCAGGAGGTGAGCATTGAATAACCACCCGATCTGCTCCAGTAAAAATATGTCCTGCTTAGTTTACGAGAACACTGAAAATCCCACTGATTTATTTACGAGCATTTTTCTCCAAAATAAAATTACTTCACCTTGAGGAGCTCATGAATCATTACTCATTTTTTCCTCACCCCCAAAGCATTTTGTCATCATCATGTCAATTCGACTCGGAATCGAAACGCCGGAAAGAATTCGAATAATTTGTTTGTTTGACCAGAACCAGACTCGACCCAAACCGAACCCTTTTGTTGGTTGCGCAATAATGTTATGCATTCTTATGTAGATTTTTTTGGGGAAATGGTGACCGGTGCAATAAGGTGACCATCATGGATCGATTCAATGCACTCGATGTCATTTGTCATCATCATTCGAACAGTTCCGTCAACCGTGATAAATGTTCTCCGTGAACTTCCACTCAATAATATATTGATGGTCTAAGCTTACCCCAACTAAAATAAATATCATTTAAAATTGCCAACTTTTTTAATCCGAAAATTAGATAGAGCTGGTTTGTATTCAGTTCCTGCACACGTGAGAGTAGATCCAAATACTTACATCCATATATTTTTTTGTCCCAGTGACAGGTGCTAATGAAAGGCCGAGTGTTGGTTGTTGATTTTTCACAGACACATTTATCTATCTCGATTGTGTCACGAGGAGATAGATTTTCGTGGAGTTGGGTCGTGACGTGATCAAGCCAAGCCAGAAAAATATGAAAGATGGCCCAGCGGAGTGGAGTTTTGGTCCTTTGGCTGAAAGATGAAACGAATAAATGGGTTTTACTATTTATCAGCAGAGCATACTTATTCTCCTGGGACCACTCTCACCTGTCCTCGACAGCCCATATTTTTCCATCAATAAATGCAATATTTACATCACTCACGCACGCACCCAAACGACCAAGATGAGTGCGTGAATGCGAGTGAGTGAGTAATGCTGCTGGTTCTGGTTCGAAAACCTTCTCGGAGAGCTTGAGTTGCGTATGCACCTCAACCTCTGATCGCGAAGGATGTGCGCATAAAATATATTGGGCGAGCAGATAACAAAAGCTCCACTTTTTTATTAATGGTCCCAAGATGAGTCTGTAGAAAATTGCGGATGGGTTTGGGATGCTGATCTATTTCAAAAGCGAAACTTTAGACTGGGCTTCACGGGCAAACATGAAGGAAATAGTGAGGAGGTATTCAGAATTCAGAAGTTTGGTGACCACGTCACGTGTAATGGTATTATTAATGGGGGATGGAGGAGCTCCTGAATCGAGATCTAGTCTGCTCCTCATTGTTATTTAATATCTGAAAAAAATTATCTGCATCTGATGACACGACGTGCAGCGTGCCACTCACTCTCCTCGAGTCTTCAGCGAACAATGCAATGCAATGGATTTATTTGACTGCGCATTATTGTTTACTTTGTACTTGCCAAACGAAATCCAATCCAATCCAATCCAACAATGAGGAGGAGAGTGGTGTGGTGCCAGCCGAACGGAATATTTCCAGATAAAAGGAACGAACTAAAATAAGGTGATCAACTTGTTTTTGTCTCGTGGACAGAATGAAAGAATGGCAAAGATAAAGTATTGGGGGAAACCAAGAAATCCACTCTGGAATCCTGGATGATGAAATGGTGATGCGGATCCCTCAATGGAATTATCGGATCCACTTCAATGGAATTTCAAAAGGTTCGGGGTAATCACATTAATAAAAACAATGCAATTAAGAGCAATCTACCTACCTATAAGCTTAAAGATGAGCTTTTGCCTACCTACCTACCGATGAGCTTTAACAAGTTTCAGGATTAGAATGAAAGGATTACATCAGTTTTAAAGTAAGCTCATTGAAAATTGGGAGAAATACTGTTATCCAGAAAAGGCACTCGTTTCCGTAAGCTCATTATTGGGAGTAGATTTTTAGCAAATGGGCAATCGAAAACGTTTTTCCTTTTGTTAAGCCTAAGCATCTAAAAGAGCAGGCAGAGACAGAGGCAGATGCATTTTACTGCTGTAGTTTTTATCGCTGGTAATCTTTGAGCGGTTCCACATTCACCTGGTCACCTACATTAGCTCAAGCGAAGCCTCCCCCATTCCCTATCAATCATGGTGATTACGTTGCAAGTTCTCTTTGTGCCCGTGAAATCTGATGATGAGGATGATGCACCCGATCGACCCGATCATAAAAACGGAATGGATGGATGATGCACCCGCACCACATCTTCCTCTGATCGTAATTAATTTCGTTTTTTTGCTCCGCTGACACCGACACCGATGCACTCTCCGGTATTGGATTGGATTGAATTGCGGGCGGATGCAAGCATGCAGCCATTATTGTTAACACAATCATGTAAAGATAAATGGTAATGCGGAGGAGAAAAATAGGTAACGGATAACAGGACTACTGAAGTAAGGGAGGATTCGATTCATTCGATCGATGGATGTTTTCCCGATGGCAAGTGACAGCCATGTGCGAGGGATTTTAAAATGCTCGTCCTTCGTCGACTTAAGGGTGCTTCCACATGCAATCCATCCACAAAATGCAGTTTTTTCCTTAAGCCCAACATCCGAAATTCTGGACTCACTCACTCATTCATTAATTTGCTTATGGATTCATTTGGAATTTTCACGCTTGCAATTCTAATTTCCGGTTGGAGTATTCTGATCAGGAAGCTTCATCAAAAACCTGCCATTTACATATTTAGCCTTACTTCCGTTTCAAATGAGGAACGGGTTAGATTCCCTGATCCCAGACTAATGAATGGATTAATCATGTTGGGTGAGCAGGAGCAGACCAACAGTTTACTAATTCTTGCCATTCTTGAAGGATGAATTGGATTTTGTCTTGCTGCATCTCGTAAAAATCCATCGGATGCGACCTTCATTCAATCTCACGATGATGGGATTCTCCATTTTAATCAGAAAGTTGAATCGGCTTCCTCTTTAAGAAAAGCAAAGGTCGTGGGGTCGTGGTTGGTCACTGCTCAGTTCACTAATTTCCATTATTCAAGAAAAGATGAATGATTTATTTTTTTGTTTTCTTTCTGGCTCTGGTGGATCGGGATCGAGTGCCAACGCTCTGATGACAGCTTGGATTTGGATTTGGATTGAGATTATTGGCGTTCTTGTCAAGTCAAAGTTTCAATTTTTTCCTCTTTTAAGTTGAAAATCCTTTGACAAGGTGACGACAGCCCACCTGGTTTGGTCTTGATAATGATTTGTCTGCTCACAATTTTATTTGAACTACCTGCCTCTCCGCTATCAAAAAGGTAAATATTAGATGAAGATAATAAAAAAAAGAGCAGTGCTTCACGCGCAGAGTTTCATTTTCCAAGCAGCGTCGTGGAGTCCACAAAAGCCAACATCATCGCCATCGCCTCCATTTGAAATGGAACTTTAATGACGTGCTAAATGGATCCAATGACCACGATCTCGATCCAAAACTTTTCAGTGCAAGGAGGTGGATAATAGGATGCGATAACAATTTATACTGAGTTCTTGGTAATCTTCTTTATTATTCACCTTCCACTTCCAAGCCAAAGGTGAACCAGATTGCGTCGATGTTTTATCGTTCGACCTGGAATGACGTGATGGGCAAACCTGTTATTTAACACTTTTATTACACCAATATTACACCTTCCCCCTTTGCATATGATTCATACAATTTTAATTCATTTCTCATATAAAAACCTAATCGCATCAGGACTCAGGAGTAATGTATAATGATACCCTGCACAAGGTGGAGAATCCGAGTCCTAGATAACGGAAACTAATAACTGTAAAAATTGCTCCGACCATCTAATGTGTGCCCAGTCTGGAGCGATATGGAACGTCCTAGTCGTAGTCGGCTGTGGCTGTGGCTGTGGTGGCGGCACTCCGAACGTGTCAGAGAAGAACCGTTATAATTGTAATGTGTGGTTCTTTCTGAAAGTGTAAACAGGGTGAACCTCCGCGAGTGATAAAAAGGAGAGCGAAAGATTACAATGCGATACGAACCATTTTTTTAATATTTGCCGACAACGACTGAGGGAAAATGGGACGGGAAATTCAGGTTCCATAAAGCACTTCACCACACCACACCACAAACAAAGGATATGAATATATGGAGCAGTGGACACGGACGGAGAGTGAAATGTGCTTTCAATTCAAGGTTCTGTAAATAAAAAAAGTTTACTTTCTTTCCAGAAGAAAAACACACAAAGATCGGGAAATGGGGATGAGGTGATGATGATTCTTGGTGATTCTTCACGCTATCGAGCTGCACATTAGAAGCTATTTCATTTTTTAAGGAAAAGAATGAAAACAGGTTTTGAGGAAAGCAGCAATCTATTCCCATCCTTTATTTGAGGAAGATTTAGGTGACTTTTCAAAGCCCAGGGCAAATGGGGAATTGATGGAATCGCCTTTTCTTTAATGATTGAGATCGGATCGGATTGGATACATTTGTATTCATTTCGAGTTTATCGGAGCAACCGCTGGAACAAGTTTATCTGGGAGTGGATTTTTATGGGAAGGAAGGGTGCCAGGGAGCATTAGTTCCCATAAATCCGTTACTCTCCTGACCGACCTGACCAGCTCAAGTGAAGTATCAAGGCGATCTTATTCCAGGTAAATGTGTTGATTAAGATGCGATGGTTTCCCCTCTTTTTTTGGTTTGTACGCTCCGATGAATAGATAAATGAAGAGTTCGTCCTCATCAAATAGTAGGCAATAATAAAGGCCCTCAATCTTTTGAGAATTCCGCCGATTTCCCATTTTTTACTCATTTTTATTGCAATCCTTTCAGTGAGTTTTCCAAGTCACCCGGAAAAGACGGACCCAAGTCATGTGGAACCCTTTAATTTTTCTAAAAGAACCGTATTTTTTTAAGACTCATCCGCTTTAGAAATCGGGAGAAAGAAGAAGGATTTTTCTGTTTTTTAGATGTACCGACAAAAAAACGCACAATGGGGGAAATGGAAGATTCTCAAAAGGACACTATTTTTAGCCGCCACGGATTATCATATCAGAGCCGAAAACCCCTTTCGATCTGCTTGTCTCGTTCTCAGCCGAACATGCGAACATATTGGGATTTTACGTGGCCGTGGCCAAAAACTCGGATTCTTTTGATGCCGTGTCGTATCTTGTGTCGCGAAAGGGTGAATGAAACCAAACCAATCTCTCCAGGGTTAAAACGCATGTTCAAGAAACTCAATCAGGCGAGACCATGTTTTCTCTGGAAATTGGATCTACGATACGATCGAGACTAATGGCCATCGAGAGTTTGGGAGAAATGCGTAAATAATGCATTTTTGTGCATTAGTCACCCCATCCCCGGAGGAGAGCATTTAACGAAGAGCAAATTGGATTTTGAAGATCTTGTTGATTTTCCAGATTTTCGGTAAAAGGATTTCAGGAGATGAACAAAGGATTGTAATTTTCCAGATTTAGGGAGATTTATAATAATACTTTGGACTCACTTGGGCCGATGCTTAATTTTAGGTATGGGGATTTTCATTTGCATACATCATTGGGTCACTGACTTGCACGTGGAGTTGGAGTTGAAATTCTAAATTTCCTGCGCATCGATCGGGCATATCGCACCGTACCGTACCTACTTGCACTGGCTGCTATTACTGAGAACCAGCGGGGGAAACTGTGTTGCGAAGCAAGTGGATGCATTTCGAAACTCGGAGGAGAGAGCCCGGAGACGTTATCCCGTTCATCAATAAATTTTCGAATCAATTTATTTATCTGATCGGCGGGGTGAAGGAAACTTTATCGGGACTCGATCATCAGTAGACTCGAAATCCACGTGAAGACAATCTATTGTGGAGACTCTTTGCTCTACTAAGTATTTAGTGAGATTTATTTTGCTCCAAGATGGGAAGTCCAGAAATAACTTTTCTGGAAACCAAGCTTAGAACTGAATGCTTAAGTTTTTTGGGAGTTTTTGCAGATCCCTCCTCGATATTTCCCCGATTGTGTTGCAGAGCCTGGTCTCCATAATTTAGGCACCCGCCTCCGCACAAAAAATGGTTGAACCGTTGGACTGGTCCGAAATTCCTTGTTTGGTGTGCATTTAATTACTGCCATAACCGCAGCTTCACATATCAATCTTAATGAGGAAGTGGTGATGACAAAATGACAAATTCGTTCGGGTGGCCGCCTCAGTTTTGACGATCGGTTGAGAACCTGAGAAATGAATTCTTCTTCGGGGAGGATCAATACTAGTACTCTGCTCTGCGCATTTCAGCAATTACTAATTACTGCGCTTCCCTGCATGGAAATTAATTTGTCATCTTCAATGTCGCCTTTGAGCAGAGCAGACGATGCACTATATTCAAAGCTCCACAAAGCATACAAAAATGCTATGCAGATTGAGCTCGCGCAGATCCCACCGAGACAACATCTTGTGTCGTGGTCGCAGTCTCAGTCGGCATATGAGTCTTATTGTTCCCCATTCTGGGTGGAAAGGAGAACGAACGACCACATAAAAACCCCAGAGCAGAGCGGAGCGGAGCTAAACAAACCATATCGTTCCTCCTCAGCCCAGAGGATCAAAGATCAGCCACCACCACCACCACCCAAAAAGCGTATCAAATGTTAAAATGCCGATACAAATGAACCGTTTCGAAAATACATGGACCTCCGCTGAGACGAGCATTGCTTATGAATATTGTTATGCTTCCCTGACAGGGTGCGGGTACATTATGAAAAATGAAATGTGTGCTGCTGGCTGCTGGTTGTGGCGAGCGACGCTGGTAAATAGCGAAACCGAATCTGCATTTGCCCAATCCAATGCTCACAATCATATTCCATCTGGATCTGGAATAATTTAAATTTGGAACTCCATCCCTGCGATAGATGGCATCCCCTGAGGATTTTGGGAAGAGTCGAGGTAAAAAAAATGATTTGCCAAATAAGCCATGAAGATTTGCAAATCCCCATTCAAGAATCAAGATTCGTTCACGATTGACGCGATAAATTAAATAAGGCGCGATTTTGAAGCGAGTAGTAGGCGAACGCTCCGCACAATGGGGCTGTCCACATCAAACGTCACGCAAATTTTTCAGATCCCCACCTCCCTTTGTCACACCCTCATACATTAAAGGATAGTGTATATGGAGCATTACTTGTCACCCAAAGCCTTAACCCCCCACCCACCATTTTATCAAACGTTTGATATGGACAGCCCCAGAGTGATGCGGAATTTTTGAATCATGTTTTCAATTTTCATGTCTTCATAATATTCAATCGCAATCTTTAATTTTCGCAGAATGGGATCAATACGGATCAGAACTTTCACAACCTGCTAAAGATAACCGTGTGCACGCATTGTGATGTCAATCATCCCAAAGCTCCCTTTCGATTCGATTGAACTACCATCTTACTTACCTGCTTGATTAACAGGTCTCAGGACGATCGAGTCTCAGTCTCAGCAAGTGAGAGTAACATGATCCATATAAATAAGTTACCTCAAGTTAAGGATTTTATAGGAATCGTTCATAAGTAATCCTCGTTCTAATTCTAATTTCGCAATTTGGCTTCCCTCCATAATACCTTAAGCTTCTTGAATACTGGGCAAGTTGATTAGGAGAAGGCAAAGTGGCGTGATTGACTGATTTCATGATAATTTCATGGTTCAGTGGAGTAATCACCGGACACAATGAGTCCTCACTATGATTCTAATTACCCACAAAATGAAATGCTTCGATGAAGCTTTAAATACTTATTTAGCTGAGGTTTTTTACTACTTAAGTGAAGTATTTTGAGACATCAAGACGCGTCCACGTCAATCATCCCTTTTTAAGGGTTGAGCGAAGGAAAAACATCGATATTGTTCGAGCACTCTTAGAGCAAAAACTGAAAATTGGCGAGGGGATCGAGGCGAGCTTAATCAATCTGAGGCGTACGTACTTACAAGCATTTTTGAGATGACGTTTACATAAAAAGATCCAAATCCAAAATCCAAATTGATGTCTACTGCTAATAATAACAATGCGATGAATTCCACCAGCCAAATAATAATGTTAAAAAAGCTGGCATAGCTTGGATTTGGATTGATGGACATGTGAAAAGTGCCTTGAACAATGAGCTACTCTTCCTTCTCGAAAATAATTATGAGGGATGAAAGGACTCGGCCTAAACATCTCTTTTTACTGCGATCCACAATGCGGTAAAGATTTCGACGAACGAACGAGCGGGTGCAACTTCAAAAGTAAAGGAAAGGGGTAAGCACTTCAGAATCAGAATCTCAGCTTCATATACGAATGAAGCTTCGTAGAATCAAGAGTTTGCGACGGATGAGTATTTAGCGTGAACTGAAAAATTAAAAGCTGAAAAATTTGGTTAGTCAGTCCACCCAATGGTCCTCGATCACGTAAAAATTATCAACCTTAAGTTGAATCGGAAGTTGAATACGAATCAGGGATTTTGCAGCGATCAATCTTGTCTAAACTTTCGTTTACGTATTTAAGTTGTTCGTATGATTTTTTTCATTGAACCTGTTGGTCTGACGAAGATAAAGTTTCCTCTCGAAAAGTTATCGAGATTTTGCCAAAATAAGTGAATATTCAGTAGAATTCCTTCAATTCATTTCCATTATGATCTCGACTGAATGCTAACATTCAAGATCAAAACTTTTGCCATGCTGAGTTGAGAAAACTTCCTCCTCAGAGTCCTCAGGGCACACGATAACCGCAGCGAGATTCAATGATCTTGTTTGTCATTTATTTCCCTTGATAATATCTACCTTGATAAGGATGAAAAGAGGAAAAAGACGTAAGCATTCTGAATCTGAGCGAGTGCTGACAACTCACTCTGATCGCTTCATGAATATTTTCCTGCCCACCCGAACGCACTACAATGCAGAGGTAAGCAATAAGTACATACATGTGCGATGTCACGGCATCATGAACTTTTCTCAGAAAGTTCAGAAAGCATAGATAATCTGCGTTTTTTGATTGTTCACTTTTTTCGCCAAGTCGCGTCAAGGGCGGTACGAACTCCAAATCATTTCCATTCCCAACGAAGTAAGTGAGTACACTGATCATTCAATATGATGCCAGTGATTCTATTCAGCAATGGAAGATTTTGGATATGAGGCAGCTCTTATACCTTATTTCATCAACACTAACCCGAGATCACTGACTCAAAATGGTGTCATTAAAGCGAGAGATTGCAAAAAGATAGCGTAACTCAGGAGCCGACGGGGTTTCGACGAACTTTTGAATATTTCATTAACAAATGGGCTTCGATGATTACCGCGGCTGAGTGGATTCCACAATTTACATTATGTTCTTCGATCATCATGATTTTGACGAATGTCTCGATTCCTTGATTGCTACCCCCGAGCTTCCTTCATTTTAGTGGTGGCGCTAACTCTCACCATGGAGGTTCACGGACAGGGTATTGAAGGGAGCTTCAAGACCCCAAACTAATCACCCCGCCAGATAGAATAGCTCAAACTCTATCGCATGGTGC